>VXBZ01010846.1:37262-64570 GCA_013399135.1 Heliornis fulica
CCATTGAATGTGAGTGTAAAGAAGCATGGTTGGGTGGCTGTATCCATACACAGTCAGCTATGATTAGTGGCTGGTTTGAGGGTTTTTTTTTTCCAGTGGAATGGTTTTCCAATGGTACAGTATGAATATCTCAAAACCCTGGATAGAAAATAAGACAAATGGCTGACCAGTTGGACTTCTTTCCAGACCACAGGAAATGTTGTATATCTGACTTCATTCTGATTTAAAAATAGGGGAAAGACATCAGAAGCACAAAATTTATGGAGACCAGAAATTCTAGTATCAAGAGCTGCAGACAGGAGTTTACTTCAGTCATCTTTGTGAGAAATCCATTTCTTACACTAGATGCCTCAGACACTGGAAAATGTATTATAGCATAAAATGGCTGTATGATAGCACTAGGCATACACAAGAAAAAATAAGATGAACATTATCAACTGTGGTAATTACTTTTTGGCACAACTACTCTGAGGAATTCTCCATCATTTAAAGTCAGTTCTGCATATCTTCCTAAAAAATGTGAGGTAATCAACCAGTTATCGGTTTGTTGGAGAAAATACAATGGCAGGTTTTAGGCTATTCTAGGTAATGGCCTTCTATTGCACTATAAAAATATGGTACTTTGCACCACCACCACTCCCCTTTTGCACCACCACTATTCAAATTTTCCTCAGGTTGAGTACCAAAATCTGAATGCTCTAGACTTCAGGAAGATTAAATGTGGATCCATGGATTCTTACTGACATCTGAGTAACAATCTGAACTCAGTCTGAACAGAAATAAAGCCTTAAGAAAAATCTGGATCTCAAGTCTTTTGCTAACATGCACCTTCTCTTTTCCCAATACCTTGAGCAATGCTGCAACAGCCTCCTGGTTAGCATTCCGAACATCTTCTCCATTCACTGTCAATATCTGGTCGCCTTGCATCAATCTTCCATCTGTATCTGCTATTCCTCCTTTGACGATGTCTGACACGAACACCCCCGTATCATTTCTGCAAATACACACATGGTTTTGCATTACAGTGTTATTTGAGGGCCATTTCTATGACTGATTTCTATGTCTGATTTTTCTGCTGAAGTAACGCTGGGCTACTTCTAGGAATGGCCAATTATATTAGGCATAAAAATGACACCTGTGGTCTTCAAGCCCACAGGATCTGAGTACTAGATTCCAATAGAAACATCAGCATGGCCAGCAAGTTCCAGCCCTTGACTCTACAGGTACATTCATACCTCTTCCCAACAATACTCAGCCCAAGGCCTTTCCCAGGCTTCTTCTGGAGCTCTATATTGAGAACATCATACATGTCTTCCTCCTTGTACTGGGCCTCATCTCTATACACAGTTAGACGAACTTTTTGGGGAGTCTGGCGAAGGACATTTATTGCTTCATCGTGTGTAGCATTCCTGAGGTCAATCCCATTCACCTGCAATGAAAGCATACAATGATAAAGTGTGCAGGACCTTCCAACACAGAAACAGAAGACAATAAAAGTGGCCAAAGAAAACACCACACCTCTAATATCTGATCCCCAGCCCACAGTCTGCCATCTTTAGATGCTGCTCCTTCTTCATATACTTCATGGATAATGATTGCTCCCTATGGATTAAAACAAAAAAAAGGTTAAAGAATGCATGCTGAAAAAACATGCCAGTACTTTGAACCAAGAACAACTAAGAATTTTTACAACAATTAATCATTGCTAAACGTCAGATGTATAATCAACATATCAAGTTCATTTATACTTTCAATTTTAAAAGTTCGCATTTTGTTCTTTATTTTTTTTCCTTGAATGGATCTGTTTGTTACCTTTCTATAAATGCTACAAGAAAAAATGAAGAAAAAAATNTCAAATTCTTTTTTTTTTATTTCTCAACATCCTGGAAAAGCCTTGATCAAAGCTCAGGCATAGACATCTCTTCCTGCTTTTATGGGTTGATTTGTATTAAACCATATGGACAACACTATCAGAAATGGAAAATTCACCAAGTCATCTATGTACCTAAAATTACCACATCCTTATCTAATATTCAAACCCACAAATGAGATTTATGTTATAATGTGTGAAAGTGGGAGGTAATATTTTCCAAGTGAACTAGTGAATAAATCAATTCACATTTATTTTTATTACAGCTTTCTCTCTGTTCCTGAAACCTCCCATTTGATAAATCCCTAAGTCAAACAAGGGGAAAAAATGATCAGCTTTTCAGAGTTTTTAGGGACACTTAAAAAGAAACTGCAAGAACAGGCAGAATTCTCATCCCGACAAAACATTCTACTGGTTTCGTGCTACTTAAAATACATTGGTATTTTCCAAAGATTTTAAGTAATTTTACAGCAAAGTATGTTTCAGCAGTTGAAGACGATTCCCTTCTAGATCTTACTCTCATAAATGAAAACAGATCTAATACCTAAACTAAAACTGCTGACTGTCTGCATATGACTGATTGTACTTTATACAAGTCTACACTGCATGAACAAAACAGAATCATTAACAATAATGTATTTGAGTTACTTTAAAAACCATATTTCTCAGGGCTAGGACAATTAATTTCAAGCACTACTGAGTGGGGTGAAGTACTTAAAAGATTAATATATGAATGATAATTGGGAACTAAGAATCTTCAATTAGGTACTTCAAAATGCTCGCCAAAGTAAAATAAACTTTCCCCATAAAATGGCATTTTGATTTAGAGGTGACGTTGAAGTCCAGCATATGACGAAGCAGCACACTGTCCTTAAATAAAACAAAGTATCAGGTCAGAATCAAAAAGTACTATTATCCCAGAAGTCTATATTAATGAATTAATTGCCAGAGCACAGACCTAGTTCTGGTATTCTCACTTACAGGCACATGATGAAAATACAGAAAAAGCACCCCTATCTCCCCATTCTATTCACTGCTCCCTTCCCTCCCAATTCCCCATCCCACCCCCACTCCAAAAAAAAGGCAACAAATAAGAAAGCTCTAGGGACTGTTCCAAACCTGGAAAAATATACCATTGAATGTGAGTGTAAAGAAGCATGGTTGGGTGGCTGTATCCATACACAGTCAGCTATGATTAGTGGCTGGTTTGAGGGTTTTTTTTTTCCAGTGGAATGGTTTTCCAATGGTACAGTATGAATATCTCAAAACCCTGGATAGAAAATAAGACAAATGGCTGACCAGTTGGACTTCTTTCCAGACCACAGGAAATGTTGTATATCTGACTTCATTCTGATTTAAAAATAGGGGAAAGACATCAGAAGCACAAAATTTATGGAGACCAGAAATTCTAGTATCAAGAGCTGCAGACAGGAGTTTACTTCAGTCATCTTTGTGAGAAATCCATTTCTTACACTAGATGCCTCAGACACTGGAAAATGTATTATAGCATAAAATGGCTGTATGATAGCACTAGGCATACACAAGAAAAAATAAGATGAACATTATCAACTGTGGTAATTACTTTTTGGCACAACTACTCTGAGGAATTCTCCATCATTTAAAGTCAGTTCTGCATATCTTCCTAAAAAATGTGAGGTAATCAACCAGTTATCGGTTTGTTGGAGAAAATACAATGGCAGGTTTTAGGCTATTCTAGGTAATGGCCTTCTATTGCACTATAAAAATATGGTACTTTGCACCACCACCACTCCCCTTTTGCACCACCACTATTCAAATTTTCCTCAGGTTGAGTACCAAAATCTGAATGCTCTAGACTTCAGGAAGATTAAATGTGGATCCATGGATTCTTACTGACATCTGAGTAACAATCTGAACTCAGTCTGAACAGAAATAAAGCCTTAAGAAAAATCTGGATCTCAAGTCTTTTGCTAACATGCACCTTCTCTTTTCCCAATACCTTGAGCAATGCTGCAACAGCCTCCTGGTTAGCATTCCGAACATCTTCTCCATTCACTGTCAATATCTGGTCGCCTTGCATCAATCTTCCATCTGTATCTGCTATTCCTCCTTTGACGATGTCTGACACGAACACCCCCGTATCATTTCTGCAAATACACACATGGTTTTGCATTACAGTGTTATTTGAGGGCCATTTCTATGACTGATTTCTATGTCTGATTTTTCTGCTGAAGTAACGCTGGGCTACTTCTAGGAATGGCCAATTATATTAGGCATAAAAATGACACCTGTGGTCTTCAAGCCCACAGGATCTGAGTACTAGATTCCAATAGAAACATCAGCATGGCCAGCAAGTTCCAGCCCTTGACTCTACAGGTACATTCATACCTCTTCCCAACAATACTCAGCCCAAGGCCTTTCCCAGGCTTCTTCTGGAGCTCTATATTGAGAACATCATACATGTCTTCCTCCTTGTACTGGGCCTCATCTCTATACACAGTTAGACGAACTTTTTGGGGAGTCTGGCGAAGGACATTTATTGCTTCATCGTGTGTAGCATTCCTGAGGTCAATCCCATTCACCTGCAATGAAAGCATACAATGATAAAGTGTGCAGGACCTTCCAACACAGAAACAGAAGACAATAAAAGTGGCCAAAGAAAACACCACACCTCTAATATCTGATCCCCAGCCCACAGTCTGCCATCTTTAGATGCTGCTCCTTCTTCATATACTTCATGGATAATGATTGCTCCCTATGGATTAAAACAAAAAAAAGGTTAAAGAATGCATGCTGAAAAAACATGCCAGTACTTTGAACCAAGAACAACTAAGAATTTTTACAACAATTAATCATTGCTAAACGTCAGATGTATAATCAACATATCAAGTTCATTTATACTTTCAATTTTAAAAGTTCGCATTTTGTTCTTTATTTTTTTTCCTTGAATGGATCTGTTTGTTACCTTTCTATAAATGCTACAAGAAAAAATGAAGAAAAAAATCTCTTCTATCAGACATTTTAATTTCATTACTGTTATTTCACTCGAGTGACACACAGATCTTTCCAACCAACCAGCAAAGTGTCTGCTCCTCCAACAATGCTCAAGCCAAGACCAGTCCGCCCTTTGGAGATATCAATTGTCGTTTCACATCCAGGAATGATGGGACAAGTAGCTGGATCAGAGGCTAATGTGGCTGGAGTAGAAGACCTGCTTGTGCCTACAACAATAATTAGAGCGAGAGAGGACTCAATGTTAGACAACAGGCACCTAAATTCTTTTGAGGCACTATAAAAGGACACTGCTTAAAAGGAGTTCCACTGAAACCAAGTATTTGAGCATTCAGAAATATTAATTTCTGCTACATACACCTAGGTATAGTGTAAGCAATAGGTCCTTCAAGACAGCAACCTCAACACTGAGAATCCTGGCCTCCGAAGGGAACCAGAAAGGCAATCATGACTTTTTAAGGGTAAAGCTTCTGTATGAGTAAAGATCAGGTTACTCAACTGCTCTGTTATGTAAGTTCTCCATGTGTATCATAGCAGCTGCTCATGCTTAGTTCAACCTAAGTCAAGTAGTCAAGGCTTAAGTAAAATAATTCTGCCCAGAAGGCATAATATGTACGTGTAACACACAAACTGAAGAACTGGAAGTCTTGGTATGCAAATATGGCCTCATCTACATAGCTGCATTAGTATTGGGCCAAAAACTGCCTACACAGTAATCCTGGAAACACCTAAGTTCAGTAGAAATGAGGCAAATAGGGATGGGTTGCCTATTTGCAAGGAGTCTGTGGAGAGAAAACAAGGTGCAGGGGCAGCTAAAAGGTGGGCTTAGTAGAAAAATGTCGCAGAATAAAATATAAAATCAAGTGGAGAGTCAAGCAGAGGGTAATCTTCGAACAACTCGGTTATGGATGCCTGTAAATGGTAGTGAAGGCAAGATGTAATCACAAATCCCCAGGATTCTGGAGGCACCAGTACTGCAAACTCCAACAGGTCTTTACCCCTAAAGACTTGCTGTGGCAGGGTGGAGATGGAAGGGATAGACTTGGAGAAAGCAATAGATTTTCCCTAAAACTAAATGGAGAAGGGAAGAGAACAGAATTACTATCTAGTAAGCCTGTTGTGTGTTTCTTAAGATCTCTTTATAATTGTGTGTCAATACTACTGCTAGTAACAGAAATAGAAATGGGACCCATGCAGTGATGTACATGTAAATTAACTGTCAATTATCATCAGTTAAGTTATTATTAACGTTTTAGCAGTGTATTGCTTAACAAATAACCATCATCAATCTTTTGCCTCTCCACTGTAAAGGGGAGAGTCAAACATAGCTAATAAAAAACGGCAAGAGAGTCTCAACCATTTCCCCTCTTCCAGGCAAGATTCACAGATTCACAGAATGTCAGGAGTTGGAAGGGACCTCAAAAGATCATCCAGTCCACACCCCTGCCCAAGCAGGATCTCCTAGATTAGATCACACAGGAACGCATCCAAATTGGTCTTGAATGTCTCCAGAGAAGGAGACTCCACAACCTCTCTGGGCAGCCTGTTCCAGTGGTCTGTCACCCTCACAGTGAAAAAGGTTTTCTTTATATTCACATGGAACTTTCTATGTTCCACCTTGGAAACTTTTCCCCTTGTTCTATCCCTGGCCATCACTGAGAAGAGCCTGGGTCCTGACACTCACCCTTAACATATCTGTAAACTGAGATCAATCCTCAGTCTCCTCTTCCCCAAGCTGAAGAGACCCAGCTCCCTCAGCCAGTCCTCAGCAGGAAGGTGTTCTACTCCATCATCTTGGTGGCCTTGCACTGGACTCTCTCAAGGAGTTTTATGTCCTTCTTGAACTGAGGGGGCCAGAACTGGACACAATACTCCAGGTGTGGTCTCACCAGGGCAGACTAGAGGAGACCTCTCTTGACCTACTAGACACCCCACTTCTAATACACCCCAGGATGCCACTGGCCTTCTTGGCCACAAGGGCACATTGCTGGCTTAGGGTCATCCTGTTATCAAACAGGACCTCCAAGTCCTTCTCACCTACACTGCTCTCTAACAGGCCAGTCCCCAACCTATACTGGTACCTGGGGTTCTTCCTCCCCAGATGCAAGACCCTACACTTGCCTTGTTCAATCTCATTCAATTTCTCCCTGTCCAGCTCTCCAGCCTGTCTAAATATTGTTGAGTGGCAGCACAACCTTTCAATGTGTCAGCCACCACTGCACATGCATATAAAAAGAGAAAAAGCATTTATAAGCTGGGTCTTCATTTTTATGTTACGACTCCAATGAAGACAGGCACACAAAAAGAACCTTACTTTTGACTGCTTCTGGTTCTGGTGAGCTGGAAGAGGGTGCAGTTGCTGGTGGCTGTATATTCCTCCTCTCTGCTGGGGCAGTGCTGGAAGGGACTGGTGCTGCAGTCTGGCTATCTGTATCTGCCGAGTTGATTGTAAGTCTCACCATTGTTTTGGATGTCTTCAGGAGACTAATAAACTGAATGATAAAGAGAAAAGCTGGTCAAGAGTATAACTGGATTGTTCATTTGTGAAACAAAAATAAAGCAGAACTGTGCTGCAAACTGAATCTGCAAGTCTCAACTCTGCAGGTTTTCTTGGTAATAAACAAGGTCAAGTAGAGGTGTTCTTTGTAAGACACAGTAACAAGAGTTAACTGTGAAACAGATGTGGCTGTAATCAAGGAGTGCCCGTGCAACTTTGCCAAACTATGCCAGATGAGGTGAGAATGTGGTGGTCTTTCAATTGCTTCCCTGGTCAAAATACTACCTTTATAGCAATTTTTAGAAAACTCAGAACAATAGTATTGTCTTTTAATGCTTGGATGGACCCCAATTCTTATCCCACAGAAGTCAATGCCAAAACATCTACTGATATAAATAAATGTGTTACTCTTCCTTAATCGGATGCAGAGCTTAAAAGAAAAACAATATTATCTCAACTATGGAAGGAAGAGAACACCACGGTGTAATGCAAAATTTGGTTTAAAAAGATAGTGAAAAACATTCAAAATTAATTGCCATCTCACAAAAGAGACATCATATCCTTTTGAGACTCTACTTTTCAGTAGAAGCATTTTCAGAAATTACTTACTCAATCTCCGCCTCTTTTTCCAAAGCCAACCTACTTCCCTACAGACAACTTCACTGTCTCTTACTCATTTACTGTTTCAGAGCTAGCAGAACATCAAAGAGTAAGATGGATGATCTCCTAATTGCCCTTTAATAAACAGAAAGTGATCTTCTCATGACTGAAGACTCACTTCACTTGGTAACAAGGCAAGTGCTAAAAAACCTGCCCTTCTTGATTCATTACAGAACTTAAACTGAGTTTGCATGGCTGGAAGTTGGAAACAAAATTGTTATTTAGGAATGATGACCATATTCTCCAAGTGGTTGAAACATCAGTCTTGTAATATAACGAGACCACTCCCCATGAAGAAGTATAGTTCATGACCTGGTCCACCACTGATGCGACTCATCCATGTAGTTATACATATACTAATTTTATGGGTTCCAATACTTCTAAAATGAAGTAGCCATGAAGGGTATTAATGAAGGATTCATAGACTGTGGCTTCTAACTGACAACTAAGTGCCTCTCAGTCATACGATCTGAACAACAAAGGAAAAATAAATCATATTATAGCTCACAAATAGACAAATAATGTAGTGCATTAATGCAAAATAACAGCTGAGCTTTAAATTCAGGCTTTATTTTTTTCTGCAATAGTTTCATTATCCAAACTATGCCTGTGGATATTTAGTTCTTTAGCCAGCTTTGAAAACAAAATCAGAGTATAGTCATGAAAGCCTCACTGGTTTGTTTGAAACAGTCACTTCCCATGTTAAGTGGTGTGATTTCTGCAACATTCCTGACATTTCAGAAGCACCTTTTCTATTGGATATTCCACCACAATTTCATTATCCACTGCGAGGATCTGATCTCCAACTTTGATTCGTCCATCCTGGAGATAAGACAGAATAAAAAACCTATGAGCTCGGGATGCTACTTCATTAATTTTTTTTTTTCATTTCCTACTTGGATTTTAGATATTCTCACACCTTTGCTGCTGCACCATGATCTGTTAAGCTCTTAATAACTACTCCATTAATTGTGTCTTCTTCACTAATGGCAATTCCCAAGCCTCCTTGATCCTGGGGCAAATGGAAAAATGCAAATCATTAGGTACTACATTTATAAGAAAGTTAGAATACACTCACTAAATACTAGTGAAACCTATGGATTTAACAAAAGTTCATGTTTTCAGAATGCATTGATATTTTTGTTTTAAAATGATCTATTTTTGAAATAGATTTTGCCTGTTGCCTACCAGGATAAACCTGAAACACTTGTAATTCAAATCTAGTCCTTTGAAACTTACAAGGTCAACTGTGACTCACTGAATCACAGTTCAATGGTGAACTTTGATCCACAACTCAAAGTTTTGAATGAATTGTGAAGTCACTGAATTTATAAATTGAAGCAAAAAACACAAAGTATTTGGAAACTATGAACTGAGGTAAATAAAACTTGAAGATATGGCTTAAATTCATTATTTGAAAATACAGCAAAAAAATACACAGGAATGGAACATACAGAGGATGGAAAGATCTTCCCATTAAATTAGTACATGTTTTGCTATCGATGATAGCAAAACTTCCTTAATGTTCTCAACCTAGAATTAAACCATTCGGATACTATCATCTGTGTGATATTCTCATCGTTAATAACCGAAGCCTAAATGTATTCCACGGAGAAAATTTACCAACAGTCTGCAAGTCTATATCCACTGGTTGCAACTGTTCTCCATGTGAATAAGCAGGATTTTTCCATCCTCATTTGGCAGCTTCATAGGTATAGAACATCTGTCCATTTTCTTCTATTTGCACAATTTCCACTAAATATATGTTGCTGAGGGGATTTGGTGCTTATATTCTGCTAACTCATTTACAACTCAGGCAATGATTTTACCTGAGGCATCACCAGCAGCTGGTTACCACAAGTTTTGCAAATGGGACAAGAGGTGACAGAGACACAAAATAATTGGCAAATTTATATGACATTGAGAGACTCAAGGGGTTGCCAAAGATTTTGGGGAGCATTTGCAAATAGAAAGAGAAGACCTGCAGAAATCTCTATTCCAGCTTCCAGAAAAAGACAAAGTTTCTTTGCCATAAGAGGGACTCCCTTACAAAAGAACGAAGCCAGTGTATACAAACATGGCTGATATGAACTCAATTTTCAGCACATACCTTAGGGAGTTCCACATACTGAATGTTTTTAGAGGAACTGAAGTCAGCACAAGCACTGGAGTTTGCAGCACTGATATCAATCTAACAGAAAATTAAAATGTAACCGTGAGAAACTATATTGAACATTTTTGCATCAAAATAAAGTAGCGCACAAACATTTAAAATCAGTCTGATAATTTTTTTTAATTTTTTTAAACTGCTATAATCCTCTTCAAGGGAATGTTAGATTTACTTCAGAGTTTAGATGAACATAAAACAGAATTGAGTATATTTATACTAAATTCCACATCTTTACTAAAATCTCATTTGTTACTCCACTGGATTTCTTTTTCTTTTGTAATATTTGCTACATAGAGCACTCCTATAACCAGAACAATGTTAGTATCTCATTCAAATGAGAAGAACTAAAATTTCATTTACCTCTTGATGTTGAAGTGTCCCTGAAGTACACTGTGAAATTTCTACTGACTTTGCAGGGCAAACAGCCATCTGATTTACTGCATCTTTATTTCTACAACAGATTCAGTTAAAGAATGTAGTAAGAATATAGTAATACAGCATTTTAGTTCCTAGAACATGTTTAAGTCTAGTACTTTCTATTACTTTATTTCTGGAGCTCACAATGCAAAAATTAATACAGAAAATTCAGGACACATGAGAAAACTACTAAGAACAGGGTTCTAAACGATGTCTGCCAAAATTAAAACTGAAACAGTTGGTGAAAAGCTTGGGCATATATTAAAATAAGACTTTTACACAAACCTTTAACCAGAACTTACCTGATAAAGATTATTTTTACTTTAGATGGTGCACATTTGATTATTGAGGAAGCATTTTGATGAGTCCTTCCATACAGTATTTGCCCATTTATCTATATAAAAGAAGGCAGAAATTATTACTCAGAATATTTTCATTCCCTTAAACTAATTTTTAAGCCTTAAAAAATCCATTATACTACATCACTGGCTAGTGCAGCAACTGTATTAAAATAAGAGTGTTCTGTCCTGATTACACTCCCTCTTCCAGTAAAAAAACCCTTATAGTTCAATTTCAGACTGACGCTGTAAGACTAATTCTCTGAGTTTTACTGGGTTGACTTGGCACATCATCTATTCTTATTTGCCACTGATCATGCCATCAGTGATATTGTGATGAAACAGAGCCATGAGAAATTCTGACCACAACAAATAAATGAATTGCTTCGATCAACATCAGTTTCTACGTTTACAGCATTGACAGAACACAAGAAATCACATGAGAGATGAATCAGATGTGTTCTGAGGACACACAGCATCTGCGACATTAAAGTTTTACAAAAAGAGAACTGTCTAGTAGCATTGGAAGTTGCAACAAACAGGTCCCTTCATGAGACTATGTGCAAAGTGCCACAAATCCTTTAGTTTCATTCCTAATCAGCAACTGACAGCCTACAGCAAAAAAAAAAATTCCCAGCTGCAACTGTTTGGCATACATCAGCGTGAAAATCTGTTAGCATAAAGATGTGAACTTGGGTATTTTACAGATTTCAAAGTCTGCTGAAGAAGTATACCAATAGATTGCTATACTGCAGCAAGAATGTAAAATTACAGTGCATTTTAATTCAGTATGATTAGATTTCGGTATAAATTGCAAAAACTCACCTCTAGTAACTCATCTGCAATCTGTAACCTGCCATCTTTGCCAGCTGCTCCATTTGGATCAATTCCCACTATAAAGACACTCATCCTGGATCGGTCTTTGTTACCAGCAAGACTAAGACCCAGACCTGTCCTTCCTTTTTCCAGCTCTATCATGTGTAGCTCCCCCGGTAGATTTCCATAGCGCTGCATGATCTTTTCTAAATGTAAAAGTGCAGGCAGCAGAGGTTGGATTTACATTAGAAAGATTCACCAGTCACCTACAGAGTCAAGATTAGTGTTCACTGGGAAGTATCTGACAGAAGAATCCCAAACTGGATAAGAAAAATTTAAGCGTACACAACACTTTGCTTTAAGTTATGGCTTAGGTGTTTTGTAACTGCAGTTCTAGTTCCTTAACTTCAGAAAGCATTTAAACATCTCTTAGAAAAAGACTTTTCACAAATAAAAGCAATAATCTTCCATCCAATAACACCTTCAGGAAACAGAAGCTATCACATCAATCACAGCCATCAGTTATCTGCAGTACACTGATATTCCTAAACTAGCCCTACATATGAAACAGTGAATTTGGACCACAGAGGAGAACAGATATTGAATGTAATGAAGAAGAACTAATTAGTTTTATATTTCACCACATGCATCTGACCAAGCACAACTAAAAGCTGACAGTAACACTTAACACCTGAACCACAAAGCACATGAGAACAAAGTAGTTTGTACTGGATCCCCCATCACTACAGTGCTATTTCAACACCGAGTATTTCAAACATTATCGCAAAAGATAAACTTACTCCAGCTGTAACCAAACTCATCTTCCTTCTCCCCATCCTCTGGGACTCTGCTAGAAGATGACTGTGCAACATTACAGGCCATTTCTGAAAATGTTGAAGGAGGGGGCAGAGGCAAATTACAAAGCGAAGTCTTTTCTGGCTCTAAATCAGACTGACCAAGTGCCTGTGGAGAATAAGAAAAATGCAGTGGCTAACCAAATGCAGACTCTCTGGAGGGCAAACTAGTATACAAAAATGTTGAAATGGCAGTAACTATGGCTTTGAAGTTTAAATACCAAGCAGCTGGAATTCTAAATGAGCAACAGCACAGAAAGGCTGCAAGAGATCAAAGATAGAAACAAACACTAGGCAAGGTAAGAGATAACATCACTCCAAAATGTATTCAGAAGCAAACAGAACACACAATAAAAGCCCAATTCAGTAAAGTTTTATGTGCCACTTTACATTGCAGAAAAAGTCTTGTACAAAGATCCAAGAAATCTTTTTTTAAATGCCACATTTGTAAGTATCTTCTACTTAATTTTGTTTTTTAAAAACACCGCATATAATTTCTTCCTATGATATACTTTGGCAGGCAAATAGGAGAAAAGAAAACAAAGAACTTGGTGCTTTCAAAAATGCCTCCAGAAAAAAAAAAGAAAATATTGACTTATTAAATGAAATGACAATTTAAAACCAAAATGAAACAGACAATAACTGAAGAAATCCATAGTAAATGGAATTTTTAGCCTTATTTATTGTTTTCCTATAAGCTGCACGGGGGACATCAAATAAAGAAGGATACAGACTAAATCACAAAAGAGAAAAACACTTTCAGTCTTGATGTATGTGGTCTATTCATATTCACAAAAAGTTAAAAGTAGGAACACATGACTACTGTAATATAATGGTTAGATGTCCAAATCCACAATCTGGCAAGCCTCCATTCAAGTCAGTTTCCCCGAGGAATATGGACTCTGATCAGGGATCTGGCTAAGTGTAATTTATATAATTTTGCCTTTCTTAGGGTAAACATGTAGGCAAGAAACTTGTGTCTGAATATCATCATTCTGAAGCTTACACATGCCCAAGAGACTTTGATATTTGACAGATCAGCTGTTGATGTCAACAACCAAAATTTTAGATGAAAACCAAGTATTTTTTCAACACTAGGATTTTCAGGTGTAGTCCTAGCTTCAAAGCTGTGTTCTCATTATTTCATCTTTCATTATCTCCACCAGAAGTCTGAAAACAGTATCTCAGATGGTGTCTCTGGTCCTAGAAACACTGAGACAATTTCTTCATCAGAGGTAACAGTGAAATGGATAATAATAAACAACCTAGAAGACTTCAATAAATGTGTAAATTGAGAATGTTTAAAAAAGACCAGAAAGCTACCAATTTAGTCATACTGATATTTAAGGAAGGTCCCATCTCTCAGGGAAAATTAGGTACTGTCATTCACTGTATACTCCAAAGTCCTAAAGAAAATGCAAATGCCCTACTTCAGTTCCCTCATTCTACTTCTGCTTGAAAAAGATTTTCCTTTCATTCAGGAACTTGTTCTAGTGGCTTACCTAAGAAGTCATTAAATATCAAAAGTGTGCGTAGTATTAGTAAGGCACGCAAACCAATCATTTACTGAAAAAAATGCTATCTATATCCCATATAATTTTCTTGTATCATTATATGAGTCACATTGATCTGTGCTTCAGATTGCAAACAATGCCATCCAGCTGGGATGATACTTCGCATTGCTAAACTTCACTGAGAATTATTGACAGTTTATGCAAATTATACTTGAAAACATGCAAACAATTACAGGGCAGACATAAACCTCAACTGAAGCAGCAAAAGCCCTAGCAAAGACATTGATAGCTATCAGAATCAGAGGAGGTGGAAACACCACTTTGTAAAATTCAAAGTGATTTTTCATAATCCAAAATTCATGTATCCATCATGGAAAAAAGCTAATGACAGACTTCTACCTCAAGGAGGAGTGAAGGGGAGAGCTAGAAACACTAATTTTCCAGAGTGGTTCCTGGAGATTTAACTAGAAAGCTACATGACATACTGGGGAAAAAAAAAAAAAAAAAAAAAAAGAGGAAATAGATTGTGAAAGCGACCAGATCAGCAGACCTTACAGTAGTCTCTGTGTTTTAAAACCAAAATTAAGGTGTCACTTTATGTATTCTTGGTAAATGACAGCGTCCATGAACTTTGCAAAATAGAAGAAAACATGACCAAAAATAGTACAAAAAATCAAAGTCAAGGTGCTCTGCAAGATTTATAAGCTATGAGTGTATGGCTACATCTTGACAGACTGGCACTTATGAACTGCAGCCACCGTAATCTGACTGATGAAAAAATACTCTCCACATAAATCTGAACTTATCTGATGTTTAGAGGAAATGCTGAAATTAAAGCAAAACAAGGCTCCTTTGCAAGAAAGGTAAAAATGGTGTTACAATGCTATTTTGACAGAGAGGACCATGTCCTGCCTCTAGAACTGTCTGTCACACATGCACTGCCAGCAGCAGAAACTGTCTCCTACACTTTACACACACATAAGACTTTTGCTCCCTGAATCGGGCCACACAAAAAAAATCCTAAAATGCTTTGTAACTGATGAAATACTTTCAGTGTGTCACGGCACAGTATTTCATTTAAAATGCAAAGCATCAGACAGTGCATGAACCCATCTGGCTACCAGGGTCACTCTGATCACAGCCAAGCAAATATTAAAAATGTCAGCAGGTTTGGAGCAGTATCACTTTCAACAAAGGAGGCACACGTGGAGGATGAAGCAATACTCTGTAAAAGTATCACAGGCCATGTACAAACGTACAGCACACATACAGAAGGACCCACTCACTGGAATCAAGACAAACCTTGTATGGTGTGGGAGCAAAAGGGTTAGTTGGGGAACAACGGAAGGTAACCCTAATTGGATGCGATACCTCCTACAGTAACAGAAAACAGCAATCCACATGTTACAGCACCTCTCGCAATACATGGAATTATTAATGAGCAACTAATTTTCAATTACAGATTCATTTTACCAACTGCAGAAAACTTTTTTAGCTCCATTTATAAATGAAAAAGAGTATTTTAAGGTATTACTAAGGACCCTGATTCATCCAAGTTTCTACTGTACATAAACCTTAGTTCAGCAGAAGCAGAAACGTCAAGAGGTTATCCTTTTCTCTATGTTAAAAAAGGAATTATTCATAAACTGCAAAAAACATCAGGTTTTCTATAAAAATATGCAATCTTTCTCAGAAATACTTCTGAAAATATAGAAAATACAAGCTATCATTTATATTATGCTTCTACTCTCTTTCCTCAGAACTGTAATGAAGACAAAGACAGATTTCAAAAACACACATGCAATTACACACTTTGTATCATACATGTTTTGTTGTACATTCGATATATTTGACAACATAGGAAAAAGGGCACAGTCACTCCCAAGATCTATAATCAACTGAAAATTATTTTATTAAATCAGAAATGCATGCACATAAGAATTAAGCCTTTATTTATTATTGTGTTAGATGTTAATTCAGTTCCCAATATGAATAACATGCAGTAAGCACTAACCACAAAAACCAGAACCTCACTTTTTTCATATTTCCAAAGATCTTAGCATCCTGTTCATGATGCATTAGAAGAATTTTCAAGAAGCAGAGGGAAAATACTTTCATCGCCATAAAATAAAAGTTGCCAATGGCTGGGGGGGAGGGTTTCATGCAAAAATAAAAAAAAATAAAGATATCCTAAGCTGAAAAGTCCTAACCACATAAACAAAAATGACATCCATATCAGGAAAACACCTCACACTGATGAGAGGGTTATGCTCAGGTGGGTATTTCAACACATACCACAGGAACTAATTTTCTAATTGAGAACCTACTCTTTTGCTAGCTTTGATTAGATCTGATTAATGGAGCTGGCATTTTTTAAGCTCTTCAAAATTTTCTATGCACATGTGTGTGTATCTTTTTAATGCACGACACAATTTCCGCTCTCATCAGCACAACATTTTACCCAAGTTACTACAAAAGAATTTTAAACCAGAGAGACACTAATGCCAAAAAAGCACACACATAGTGTTTGGTGACTCAAAAGCAGTGTGTCATTACCCAACCTTGTCAGTGTTGAACTGAGAAGAATCAGCAAATGGGTTAGTGCTGCTGAAGACAGCTGACCTACAGAAAAGACTGTTCTGCAGGGAAGACAGGGAAGGGTTCTAGAAGGAAAACATAATAGAAGCTAAGCAAACCATTTTTAAACAAATCCTTTTTGAGCTATGGAACAAAACGTATCTTTCAGCAGGTTGTCCTAATCAAACAAAACGTGAAGTAAGCAAAACTGCATTTGCCCTGTATTTCTTATCAGGATGTTGCATCGTGTTGACGTAAAGCACTGATTCTCATATCTGTTCTATCCCACAACGTGCATAAAGTGCAGAATTCAGCTGCATGAACAACAGAAAAATTAATTGTTGTGCTATTTGCACAATTTTATCCAAGCATCTCATCATGTGGAATACTCCTACACATGAGTTAATTAGAAAACGGTGGATTTCTCAATTAGAATAAACATGGTTTCTTGTAGTAATGCAGTAGTTTTAGTTTTATTTTGAAAACCGCAGATTAGTCTCATAATCTGATTTATCTCTTATAACACATTCACTGTGCATTTCACAGAAGAGGGTTAGTAATGTTAGGCATCTCTAAACAGACTCCGTATCTAATAACTTCTACATATCACTAAGTATGTGTGTGCACGCATCTGTAATTTTCTGAATTTATAGTTTAATGAAACTAAATACTCCTGTGTTCTTAAACAATGCAACATACTTCTTCAGCATTTTAAAAAAGTTTCCATATTTAGGCAGCTGTAAAGGATATAATTTACCTATTTGTATTCCTTAAGCAGTTTTTGCATTGCACTCTATTTTGAGATCAGAACCTGTTTAAGAGAGGAGACTGCTCTGAATTTGCCTTCTATGTTGGAAATAATATTCAATGTATTTTTAAGAGTAACTTCTACACTAGGTGTATCCATCTAGCAAGGCCTAAAAGTCTGAGGGCTGTAAGTTTAATACTTCTGGAAAGCAACAGGCAAAAGTAAGTCGAAAGGAATGTGAAAAGCTTGCAGCATCAACTGATACATTTTTGTCATAGCAATTTAATCCATGTTCTTATTTAATAATGTTCTTAAATTATTATGCTCTTTGAAATGCTCCTGAAAATATAAAAAAAAAAAATGGATTGCTAATCGTTTATTCTAAAATATCATTCTGCAGAACAAAAAGTAATGTAATTTGGAAAGACACCGCATATGTCCAGGTTCTTCAGTATCTTCAGCAATGAGAAAAGTAGAGCTGTGCATGAACAAGGTTTCTCCACTGGCAATTCACTCAAATTCAACAGGTAGTTTCCCTATAGTACAAGATATTCTTTTTACACATGAGATTCACATTTGGTTTTGACTCTTATAAAGAAAAGTTTGGGGAAAGTAATTTGTCAGTGTAATGATCCTATTACACTTTAACCCTTAAACTGTCATCTACATAAATTTTTAATTTGTATTGTGATGAAATTTTAAGTAATATAAGCATCACAAACATTTTGTATATAAATACTGAAACTCTAGTAAAAGCAGAAAAAAAGATCAGCCACAGTAATTCACAGTCTTGCCTTTTGTATTCTGTCATGACAGCAGAGCACCTATAATACTACTGCTAGCTCAAATTCCAATCTATGCATCAGCATTGTGTATAGAAATATGGACTGACTACAGTGATAAAATATGGAACATCTGAGTCTGCCTAAACAGTTAAGTTTTAAACAATATGCATGAAGCATGCTTTCTTGCACAGTCCAGAACAAGAAAACTAAATGCTAAAATATAGGGTATTATTTCTTTTACTGTTGGAGGAGGGGCTGTGTTTTGGTTGTGTTTTTTTTTCCAAAACAAAACCTACATTACAAGGATTTACTTTACCTTTACTTTTTTTTCCTTTTAATTTCTTTCAAGAAACTTCAGCAATTTATTAATCTGTCCATCATGCACACAGTGTCATGCTGTAATGCTACTAATTATCTGGGACCATAACTTGAACAGGTTTCCCTGAGAAGCTGTGGCTGCCCCCTCCCTGGCAGTGTTTAAGGCCAGGTTGGATGGGGCTTTGGGCAACCTGGGCTAATGGAGGGTGTGCCTCGGCCCATGGCAGGGGGTTGGAAGAGGATGATCTCTGACAGATTCTTACTCAGAAATTCCCAGAGCAGTATCAGTATGAAACACAGATTTGATAGTAATTGCCTGCTAGCAAAAATATCAGCTACCTTTTCACTGTCCTTTGGCATTACCTGGGTTATTCTGGACTATATTTAGGCTCTCTTTAACTTCCAAACCAGCCAGAATGAAGAAAATAAAGGGGAAGAAACTGGTTGATTAGCAGCATGACACTTGAAACTGACTGCCAGTCTAAATACACAGTGTTACCATATTAAATGCAGCTCTGTGTGCAAGCAGCTAGTTAGCTGGGTAATGGTACATGAAGGAAGGCAGAAAATTCCCTTGCAAGATCTTATTATGAAGTACAGATGCAAATTTCAAAAGATGAAGACAATAAACAAAATGCCATTTACAAAGATCACAACACAAAGCATGTGTACAGTAAGATCATTTGCAATGTTTCCACTTACAGAGAAACAAAGGTTTGTTAATAAACAGTCAAGAAACAACCAACAAGCTTAATAATTGGGAAATTAAGAGAACAAACAACTAGAATTAAGTATAGCAAATGAGAATTCTCTAAATAAAACTAAGGTGTGATAAAGTAATGGCATCATTCCCGTTCCAAACCAACCTAAACATTTTGCAGTGGCAGTTTTGTTCACATCACAGCAAATGCAAAAGCCTTATTTTAGTAGCTTGAGTATCAGTCAACAACATTCAATAGAGCTTTTTCATGCAACTTTACCTTAAATGACTGGCGATAAAATGGGTTAGTAGTTTTCTGCCCACAGGGAGCAGAAGCTGAAGAAGGGCTATAAAGAGACTCTGGCTGGGGAACAAGAGTTATGAGACAACTAGTAAATAAACATGCAGCTTACACAGACTCTACAATGAGGAAATTTAGTTTCTAGTGATGCAAGCAACTTTTTTAAAGCTCAATAGCTTTTGTCTGCAATGTCCATGCAGTTTAGTGACGGAAAACTTCCGTGTACTTCTAGGTCCTTTCATTAATGTCCAATGAATTTTTTAACAGGTGCTGTATTTCTGCATGAGCTCCTCAGACATGCTGTCAATCTCTAAGAGTTGGTTTTAGTTAAGACTCCTACTCTGCCCCCCAACAAATTATCTTTCTTGAGGCTTTTCAAAATAGTTTGAGGACGGCGTGCTGGAAGGTAATTCCAAATCCAAATCGATTTCATTCTAAATAGAAATAATACTTAAATCAAATCTTTGTTTCTAAAATAGCTGAGATGGATCTTTCAGGATTAAATATCCCATGCCCAAACACCACCACCTTGAACATTTTTTTTTCATCTATTACTATGTATTACATCTCTTCTAGTGTTCTTTATGCTTACCCTTGGTCTGTTTATAATGCTCTGTACCATAAAGACTACAGGATTGCCTGCCTTCCGTATGGCTTCCACAGCTTGTTCATGGCTGGCATCTCTGAGGTCAATTCCATCCACCTGTAATTGGAAGGCCCCATCTTAACATTGAAAGAAGCTACAAGAATCATGAATTAGATTTGGGATTTAGTTAGGGAACTTCTAAAACTAAAAGTCCAACCCTCTGCTACTGGCAGGAAGTTTTCTACTGACTTGGCCTGAGATCCCTCATACACAGCTTCAAGATTTTCAAGAGCGCTGAAAGGACATCAAATAATATTCTCCATGGTTTTAAAAATAGGCTTTTCAACATTCTTGGTTCAGGTCCCATACGTTTTCCCACAGGCAATGTAATATAAGAGATATGATAGAAGAAGATATAAGGTAATCTGAGCAGACTGGTAGTGTCTGCCAAATATTTTTCCTGTAAATCCTATCTCTGAATAACCTACCTCCCAGGACTTTATGATATTTACAAATTGAAACTTGTTAAGGTGCTGCAGGGTCTTACATTATGGGTTATTGTGTCAGTACAGTATACATTTTTCCTTTCTTTTAATTTTTTTTTATTATTTTATAAAAGCAAGATAAGACCAATTTTAGCTATTAGGTACTCTCCCCAGAGGTTAAATTTTTAGGCCAGAGCTGAATAGCTTTCTCTCTTCTTGAAGAAAGCATTTACAAAGGATGGCTAAGGGCAAATTCTTTGCCTGGTTGCTTTTCCTCATGTCTTTCCATGTATTGGTGTGTAAAACAGTTTGTCTTGTGACCTAGGTTAAGGACCATGTTATGGTGAGGTTAGCATCAGAAAAGCATTCTCACAATGACACAACAAAAGATAGAAGCTAACACAGAAAGATTATTTGTTAGTGGCTATTCTTGCACACAAAGTTATATAGTGAGGATTACTCCTACCTTTTTATTGTCTAACTCTACGTTAAACTTAACCATCCAATGTAAATAAAGAGAGAATGAAAACAACCTGATAGAGAAAATTCTAAACCTATGAGGAACTGAAGAATAACACGAAGGCTTTCCAACTCCCTGTGTCTAAAACACCATATGCACTAGTAGAGAGAAAAGCCTACCTAGATACACCACAGCTTGAGAAACTGCAATAATCCATTCAGAAACAGATACATTAACACAAGTTACTTAATTTCACCCACCTACTTCATTTTCTGCAAGCATCATTGTCAGAGATAATCACTGCACTAATAAATGCAAGTATGTGTGTTTTTTAACTTTGTGGACATCACCTTCCAGCCTGTTACACACTGTAAACTCTTCCATCCTGGGCTGCATCAAAAGAAGCGTGGCCAGCAGGTCGAGGGAGGTGATTCTCCCCACTCGTGGGGAGAATCACCAGCCCTCGTGAGACCTCACCTGTGGTACTGTGTCCAGTTCTGGAACCCCCAACACAAGAAGGACATGGACCAGTTGGAGAGGCCACAAAGATGATAAGGGGGCTAGAGCACCTTTCCTATGAGGACAGGCTGAGAGAGTTGGGGTTGTTCACCCTGGAGAAGAGGAGGCTCCAGGGAGACCTTCTAACGGTCTTCCAGTACCTCAAGGGGGCCTACAAGAAAGATGGGGAGAGGCTGTTCAGTAGGGCCTGTTGTGATAGGACAAGGGGTAATGGTTTCAAAATAGAGGGAGGTAGATGTAGATTGGATATTAGAAAAAAGTTCTTTACTGTAAGAGTGGTGGAGCACTGGAACAGGCTGCCCAGAGAGGTGGTGGATGCCCCATCCCTGGAGAAGTTCAAGGCCAGGTTGGATGAGGCCCTGAGCAACCTGATCTAGTTGAGGGTGTCCCTGCTTCTTGCAGGAGGGTTGGACTAGATGACCTCTGGGAGTCCCTTCCAACTCTAGCCATTCTATGATTCTATGATCCTAATGCAGACAGTGCTACCTATATGAAGGTATTAACTCAAGATCCTTTTTATGGATCTTGTAGCAGATGGTAAACTGCAGATTAATTATAACTGTGTGAAGCAAGCCCTGTCTGATCCATGGGAAGCCTCACCATCTCCAACACCCTGCATGTTATGCTCTTATTGATGGACAGCCAACTAAGTACATACAGCAGGGTAAAGAGGAGTGTACTTCCTAAATGGCTTGCCATTAGAGATGGGGTAGTGTCTGGCTTAATGATAATCATCACAGGAAAGACATTCCATTCGGTACGTTCATTCTTCAGTACCTTTAGGCAAGAAAGCAGAAAGGGCTGCACAAGCACAGGACTGACCAAGCAGCAGGGAAATCTAGATGAATTCCAATACCAGTGGCTACCCTATTCTCACATATGGACACAATACTCTTAACGTTCTATCAAATTCAGTTTTCTTCATGTCAGGAGGAAAACAAAAATCTATCTTTTTTAATTCCTGCACAAGGTACACAAGAACGATGTGATCTGATTACGATTTAGGAGTGAAATAAGCTTGCCATTTATTTGCATTATTTTCTAATCAGTGGCCATTTCTGTTGCTATCCAATGTGCAAAGGTAAAGCCTTTCAGCTTCACTAAACGTAAGTATCTTCCTACACATGCTGGCTTTATAATATGCAGGTAGAACTGCTGGTTTTGTAGACCCCGGCTCACAGTCAGTCTATGTTCTAGGTTGTATACAAACTTAAACATCACAGATGGTACTGCACACAAACATCAGCAGATGGTACTATACTCTGAGGGCTCAAGTGGTGCCAGCTGGAGCAATTACACAGCTGTCAGCCCAGGACCTCACATCCTTCTTAGCGGCTCTCAAGATGCTGGGGGTATTGCAAGCAAAAGGCACTCGGTACCTCCACAATCCGATCTCCGGTTTTCAATGTCCCATTTTTGCCAGCTGGGCTGTCTTCCAGGATGTGCTTGATAAAGATCCCTCTCATCACTTCTCCATTACTCAGGCGACTCCCCATCCCTCGTCCTCCAACAATGCTGATCCCTAGTGACTTGCTAGGCTCTCTCCAGAGTTCAACCCTGTTGTGACAGAACAAGTACCAAAATTAAACAAACGGTTGTGATGGTGTTGCACACCTAATACACCTGGATTTGCACCGTGGTTTTAAAACATGCATAAATCACTCCTCCTTGGAAAGTTCTGTCAGGACTTAGTGATTGAATTTATCAGAAACTCTGTAATTGTGTCTCCTGTTCATTTTATTTTTAATTCTCATCAAAACTTCAAAGCCTCCTCTTCATCTCTTCTTATGTATTCCCAGAGAGTCAATCTACAAATTGCAAAAGCAATCAAGAAACTGCTAGACTGCAGGGATTTAGCCCAATTGTAGTAAACATCAACAGCGAATTACTCCTGTAATGCACAATATATACGAAGTGAAGCATTTCTGCTGTTTTCTTGTTCCTCTTAAATATAATACAGGTTTTGAAATTTTTGAATTTCACAGAAGATTTTATACTGTGCAACTAAATTTCCACTTACTTTCTAGGCTGGTTCCAGTTACTAAAAGCTGCATTTTGAAGTTCACTTTCTTCTCCCTCTCCCTCCTCACGTTCTGGAAGCTCTGGGAGTTCCCTGCTAATGGACAGGAACATGCAATTCAGTTTTGAAGAACTCACACAAGCCCAAAATTTCACATATTGGTTCACCCAGTCAGGATTAGAATTTGTAAACAGGATTCATGTAAGGTACTTCATTTTCAAATGTCTATTAGAATTGTTTGGGGATTCTCTGTCTACTTGTCTCCACAATTAAGTTGCTAACAGAATAAAAGACTGCACTTTTGACCTAGAACCAAATCAAAGCTGAAGGTAATCATTTTCCCAAAATGGGAAAAGTGGCATGCTTTTAGAGATTAATTTCAAGAAAACAAAAGATATTAGTCACTTTGAATATTCTGGCCTATAACTGTAACAAATTTTTGAAACTCAAGGAAAAGGACAGCATAATTCATTCTTTCTGGTATATGTTCTGGAAAGACGATGCCAAATTCACATGTTGGAAGCACTGTGTATTTGTGGTGATCCATAAATCAAATTACATGGTACTTAAGAAAAGCTTAGGATCAGGCAGTATTTAATTTCCTTTATGAGTAGATTAAATACCTATAGAACGGTCTTGTAAAGATGTCAGAAAAATGTGCTAGCCAAAGCAAAAATTGTATTCTGAACAGCTTTTTTATTACAATGGCTGCTAGTCTGAAGAAAATCATATTTCAGCTCTTCTAATATAAAACCTAACTTCCTGAACTGTGTAAATTATACAGACAGTGAGAGCCCCGTGGGAGAAAACAGTAAACTCTCTTGACTCACCTGACAGTATGTGAAGGGAAAAGTTCAAGCGGCACACCTCCCTCTGTCTGTTGTCCCAAACCGGCCCTGTACTCGTCTAAATTTTCTGCTGGCACATACGTAATACTGAAATAAAATGGGATATGATTAAAGTGATATGAGGACTCATTCCTACCTTTGGTGGGTGTGAGGAAAGGAAACGAGGAAGCCACCGAAGACAACTTCATATAGTCACTGATATCAAAGCCACAACACTGCTATGTTGGAAATATGGAGTTACATTAAAACCTTGTGACTTAGCAATTAATATACATCTACGGTCAAAATAGGCAGCTGAACAGCACCTGGTTTTCTGTGGGCTGACTACTCTCTTTTAAGTAAATGGTGCTTGAACAGTGACAAGAGCGATGGAGAAAATCCAGCTTCAGTCAAAACAGATTACTCATGCAAAGACAAACACTGATGGATCGTTGAGGTGTGAAATACCATTATCATCCTAAACACTAGCTGAAAATGCTTCTGGAAGTTGGTTTGCAAGACATTTTTGTATGTGTTTTAGGTTTTTATGCTTCAGGTGAAAAATACTGCATGAGTTTGGACATACAAACTTGTCAGAGCACACCAACTATGCCACAGGGAGCAATCCCCTGCTCAACTCCTTTCCCTCCAGCCAGCCTGGGACAGCCAGTCTCATTTCACCAGCCAAATGGCATCCTGGCTCCTGAAGTCCTGGTGTAACCTGATCATGTCTGAATGCCAGAAACAGAAATGGCCCAACAGACTGAGAAAGGGGAAACAAAGAGAAGGAGAAAAGATTAAGGCATGAAGAACACAAAAACTTCTCTCTGAAGGCAAAAGGACACCATGATCTAAGAAGAGCTACTTAGTTTCTCTCTTTAACAATGTTTTGTCTTCATAAAAACCTTCAGTTGTTCAATAAGCAACTTAAGTTGTAGGATCCAAGAAGTAAGGCTGATAGAAAAAGAATACCCCCAAAAATTACTTTTGTCCCATCCATCACGTGGTTAGAAGAAAAATGAACATATTTCCCCACAGAACAGACAGAAGAATAAAACTAAATCCCAATCTTGGCCTCTTCACAGGGACATGTAAGCTGCTAAGGAAAGGCTCCTTCAGCTCCAAGTTTCTCACTTACTGGGAGTCTTTTCCTGTCTGCCACTCCTTGACTGGAGTCCTCTTCAGTATGTCACTCTCTGACAGCCACAAATTTTCCCTCTCATTGCTTTTCTGCTGAATATTGCTCTGCCTTCTGCTGCTTGCTAACAAACTTTTATGTGACTAATTCCTTCTGTCCAAAACACTATCAAAATTATCAAAACAATCATTTATCCTTGTATTCTTTGGCTGTGCCCATGCATGTTCCCTATCTCTTCTCACATCTACCGTATCTAGAAAAGTGCAGAAAATGGTCCTTGAGGAGGTGCCTAGGGTGCTAGCTAACAGGAGGAACTTTCCAGTTTTTAATGGAAATTTCTAAATTGTTCATTTTATCACCAGCTTCTTTTCTTAAATCACCTCCCTCTCCTGCTTTGGCCTTTTTTTCAAATATACAGATATTTATGTACTTGACACCAAGTGTCTGAAGTGCTGGGGACTTAACACGCCTTAGGGAACAAACACTCAGGGAAATGTCACCAACTCATCTGTCTTTCCTGAAGGTATTCCAGCACTGGGAAACTAACAAGACACATAGAAGTTATTCTGTGAAGACCTAGCAGTGAAACAGAGAGAAAAAAAAAAGGAAAATAATTTTTTTGAATCAGCACTGTTATAATAAATCACTTCTCAGCCATCTGCAAGTGCAAGTATATAAAACTGCTAGTATTATGGTCACAAAACTGATGCAACAAATGCTTCTGCAAAAGCCCGTAAGGATACCTCTACAGAATACATTAGAAACCTGCATTTCAGTGAAAGAAAATGTATCATTCATCCAGTTATATTCATCAGTTTTATCCCAATCAAAACAGTCAATTTTCATCATATAAACATGAATAGGAAATAATGTATTTTTCCCTGAAAGACAACTGCAAGAAAGAAACCACAGTTGCAAGCAAAACTGCTGCTGGCTAGAAGGCCTGGACAATCTACTTTATGCTAAATTGCATCTAGAAGCTGTTGTTCAGTATGGAAAGGAAAATGACAGGCTCCTAAAAAGGAAACAGATTTGCCCAGATTCAGCCTGGATACAGGCAGTGTTGTCCTTCTGGGCAAGGAGCACATGGCAAATAGTTATGCAGGGTTCTAAGTTCCAGGCATAGTAGCAGTCCTTGCTTCATACTTCTGTGTAATATCAGCATTAGAGATCAGTTAAGAGGGAGGCAAACAATACACCCTCCAGCTTCTAGCATACCCTGTCTTTTTTTGTTATATGAATGAATAACTGACACTCTGCTGGGAAATTCAAAACACACAGCTCAAAGGACCACAAGATCATAGAACAGCTTGGGCTCGAAAGGACCTTAAAGATCATCCTGTTCCAACCACCCTGCAATAGTTAGGGACACCTTCACTAGACCAGGCAACCCATTCAATCTGTCGCTGAACATTGCCAGGGAGGTGGCAGCCACAGCTTCTCTGGGCAGTCTGTACCAGGGCCTCACAGAGAAGAATTTCTTCCTAATATAAATCTACTCTCTTATAGTTTAATTACCCCTTGTTCTATTACTATATGCCCTTGTAAAATCCAGGCTGGATGAGGACCTGGGCAACCTTGTCTAGATCCAGGCCTGGAGGTTGGTGGCGCTGACTATGTCAGGGGGCTTGGAACTCAATTATACTTGTCGTCCCTTTCAACTCAAGCCTTTCATCCACCAACATCACCAAGTCCTTCTTCTCAGGGCTGGTCTCAA
>VXBZ01010847.1:7188-24675 GCA_013399135.1 Heliornis fulica
CCATCCCCTTCCTCCATCCCTCTGTCCCCTCTTCCATCCTTCCATCCCCTTCTTCCATCCCTCTATTCCCCCTTCCACCCTTCCATCCCCTGCCCACCCGGTCCCCATCCTCACTGTGTCTCTTCCCATCTCCAGCCCTGTCCCCACTGTCTGTCCAACCCCTCATGTCGTTGCCCCCCACCCCCAGCCCACTGGCTGTGCTGCAACACAGCACACAAGCAGCCCCGAGGTGCCAGGACCACCCTGGGTGGTGGGGGGCTGGAGGGGGGGGCGCTTTGGCTCCATCCCCACCTTCCCGTGCTGTGTAGGAGCCAGAAATCCCCAAGGGCAAAACCTGCAGGGTTGATCCATGGGGTTCAGCCCTGTTTTGGGGGGCCTGTTGACAGAGCCAGCATCCATCCCGGGCAGCTTGTCCCTGCTCCGGCTGGAAGCCGTGGTGTCCCACGTCCCCATCAGTGAGGGGCAGAGGGGGTTAATGCCTTTCTATCTGCGCTGCGAAGCGCTTAACTCCCTTCCGGAGAGGAGCTGGGGCCAGATAGTAAATAAACCCGGGGCTGAGGAACTCGAGGTCCCGCTCCTGAGCCACCTGCTCGCAGCCGAGGGATGCGCCTCAGCCCCTTCTCCCAAGCCGCCTCCGCCAGAAACTCTCCCCCGTCCCCACGCTCCGGCTTCGTGGAGACCCCGGGATCGGAGATCCCGACCCCTTCGCCCCCGCACCCGTCTCCAGGGCTGCTGACCGGTTGGTTCCGTACGCACCGGGGTGTTTCCCGTGTCTCCTGCAAAGCTCCCGGCAGCGATGGGTTGGTTGAGCCCTCGGGGACAGATTCGGGTGTGCGTGGGCTGAAACGCTCTCGGGGCTTTGCAGGGGGTGACTGTGCACTGAAGTTGCTCGTTCTCTGCTGTGGGTTGGTCGGGGTACGGGGCTGTGAGAGGAGCTGGAGCTCAGTGGGGAGCAGTTGGGCAGATAAAACCGGGGGCAGGCTGGCTTTGCTGTTCCTGCCTGCTCTGTCCTCCCCGGGGCGGGGGCTCCATCCAGCTTCTCCGCTCCTCATAGAACAGGGCTTTGATTCCGGCAGGGCTGGACCCTGTGAAGTGCCAAAACTTGGAGCTCCAGCTGATTTCAGCTGTTGAGCATCACTCAGGGTTCCCCCCTTGTCAAGGCTGGTAGGAACACGTAGCAGAGGGACAAGGAGCGATGGGTGCTGTACGTGGGGTGACCCCTCCGGAGCCCCCAGCAGTCCAAACCCAGAGTTTGCAAATAGAATAACCTGGGTTTTTTTAAGCCACAGGCATAGAAATGGTGTCAGAAATTACACTCCCGGGGTTTCCAGTTAGCCTGTCTCCCACTCAACCATCATCACCTCCTTGTCCCCCAAGAGCAATATCTCCAGATCACCTTTCAAGGTATTTCTTGATGGGAAGGAAGCTCTGAGAGGTCTCAGAGCTGAGAGAAAACTTCCACCAGCTCTTGTGTAGCAGCAAAAATAAAAGGCACCTGCTGTGTTTCTGTGTCTTTTGTTCTCAGCAGCCAAAAAAAAAACAAAGCAGGGAGAAGCACTGCTGCTGCTAACTCAGGAGAGCAAGTAGCCATCTCTCTCTTCCCCAACCTTTTTGTGGGCCAAAAACCAAAGTGATGGCTTGGTGAGGTCTTAGAGATCTGCCTAGGAGATGCTCCAGGAGCAGAGATGTTGAGTGGGAAGAAGCTGTATTTCTATAGTGATTTTTCTTCCTGTAACCACGCTTTAATTAGCAGATATTTATTAAAGGTCACCAGCACTGTTTGTGTTCCCACGTTAGTTTCTTGCTCAAGTAGGAGATATAGAAGACATATAGACAGCATAAGGTGTGTTGGAGCAAGTTATAATCAGTATCATGCTGCTATTAGGAGAATGCCATTAACAATGTCTTCCTAATTGATCCGAGCCATTAGAGCTCAACTGCTGTCTTAATTTGGATAACAAGAGTTCAATTCCCGCTCCATCAATACGTAAAGCAGGAGGAAGGGGTGAAGGGAGAGCCAGACCTGAAATTGGGGGGGGAGGGGGGTTGAATCATGCACTGGAGTTGATGCTCGCAGGAGATGGGGTGTTGTCGGGCAGGTAGCAGCAGGATGGTGCTGAGCTGACATGTGTAAGGAGCCAGCACGATGTGGAGGGCTTGGCAGGATGAGACCTGATGTGATGGGGAAGACACATCACCGTAGCCTTAAGGATGGGTATTTAAGTCATGTCAGCAGAGAGCACAAAATGCTTTTTAAAAAATAATAATAATTAAAAACAAGGCAATGAACATCACTAATAATGAAAGGGGGGGTGGTTGAGTATGGGGAAACTGAGGCAGGAGGGGCTGATCCCCCGATGCACAGAGCTGGGCACCAGCAGCGCAGGCTGCGCTTGCCGAGCTGCTCTGTGGGTGTGGGGAGGTGTTTGCCCAGACACCTAAAGCAAGAGGCGGTTACCAGAGCCGCCCGCAGCATCCCCGTCCAGTTGGCAGCAGAAGGGGATTCCTGGGGTAGGATCTCTCCGGTCACAGATCAGATGCGTTCCCAAGCAAATGAGATGGTTAGGAACCCCCCTTGCCCCCACCCCCTCCTCTTGCAAGCGAGGAGTCTGTGATCCCTGACTCCCAGAGCTGGTAATGACCCAAGGACCGTGGCAAAATCAGCTTGGACTGATGAAGCCGGCTTTCAGCGCCTGACTGCTGCGGCTTTTCCAGGCGGATTGGTGAGGTTTAGGAGAGCTGTTGCAATCCCTTCCCTCCGAGACCAGATGGGTGCTGGACTCAGAGGCTCGGGGCGCTGCTGGAGTCCAGCTGCCAGCTCTCCAACATTGGGATCCACCATCAAAGCGACCTTGGAGGTAGAGCCAAAGCCACCTTGGAGCCTCAAGTCCGTGTGTCCAGCTCCTAGGCTGGCTTTAGGATGTTTTCCAGCTTGAGTGGGTGAGTTCATTTAATCCTTTGACAAAAGGAGCCGTCGCCTCTTGAGCACATCCTAAAGGCAACCGGGGTGGGATTAGAGGGGTGGGATTAGCGGGCACTTGAGTAAAGCAGAGAGGGGACCTGGCCCGATGCTGCCCTCCACCACCGCTTTGGTGCAAGGGGTGGGAGGACTGGGCAGCCTCCCTAAAATATTCCCCTGGCCGATGCACTCGGTTCGTCGTGTCGCTCCGTAATGTTCAGCAGCTGCCGCGGCTCGGCCCGGCTGCCGGCGCGGTGACTGCCGATTCTCAAGGGCTTCGGGGTGAAAAGCAACCCAGGAGCTATTGCAGGCGGTGGTGCTCCTGCCCCCGGCGTGTGTTCAGGATGGGGTTTAACTTTCAGGGTCATCCGTGCCCGCAAAGAGGCAGTGCCTCAGTTTTCCCTGCCCCAAAGAGGGCTGATTGCTTCTTTTGTGGGTCAGCCCCAAATTTCTGGGAAAGGAGAGAGGGGGAATCATATGGCAAATGGAAATGGGATGGGGTGGAGGGCCAGGCACAGGTGTGCCTCCCCCTTCGCTTCCAGCTTGCTCCCCGTTTCTCTTGGTTGTCATTCACATTTTTTGCAAGGAAATTCTTGGCCCAGGCTCCAAACCCTGGGAAGAGGCTGCCAGGGCAGCTACTGGCCACTGTGGGTGTCCAGTGCGGGGGGCAGCATGCAGATGTCACTCTGGGGGAGACAGAGACTGGCTGGGATTTGTGTTTTTGCCAGTTGTTTTTTAACTGACCCTCACATCTGCCCACGTGTTTTCTACCCTCCGTCTGTGCACGCTCCAGAAATCTCAGTGTTTCCTTCCCACCCCTTCCCCAGAAATTCTGTCTTCTAGGGAGAAAAGGAGCTGGGGGGGGGGAACCCCAATAAACCTGCAGCCCTACAAACCCACCTACAGCCCCAGGTTGGGGTGAGGTGAGTGGTGTTGGGGATGCTCCTGTGATCCTCCTGGCCTTGGGCTGGTGTCCTCTCCCCGCAGCACAGGCAAGGGGCTGATTTTCCAGCTGTATTTACTGCTTGGACAGGAATCCTGCCAAGATCTCCCGGGATGCTGGTTGGAAACAGCAGGGAAGCGCCTCACACCCGCTGTGCTGCGGTGCTTTGCTCCCCTCCTTCCAGGGACTGCTCCGTGTCTGGTCCCGATACCCACATCCTCAGCCTCCATGCCAGGAAGGGAATCCCGGCGGAGGCGGCGTTCCCTCAAGCCAGAGCCTGTTTGGAAAGGCACGGGGAGGATGGGATGAGTGGGATTCAACTCATCCACAGCCGGTTGAGGGCCAATAAGTGCTCAGTCAGCCTCTCCTGAGCCCTGGGGATCTGCTAATGGGCTTCTGGCCCCAGCTCCTTGGCCAAGCCAAGGTGGTGCAGGTGGATGGCCGCTCTCCCTGGAGCCAAACCCAACTGACTCCAGCACAATCCAGGGCTGGGTATAAATAGACCCCAGATGGTGGAACAAGCGAATCCAACCTTTCAACCCGGGCTAAATAGCTGCTTGTTGGGTTCGCTTTCCAAACGAAGGGGATGGATGTTTTCCCAGTCCCTGTGTTCCGGCCGCTGGAAGGGTTTCCTGGCTGGAAGCAGCCTGGAGGACGTGAGGGACTGAGAGCTCTCAGGTAACAACTTAGCAGGATGGGAGAAACCTGTAATGGGTTAGAAGAGGATGGGGTGGGATTTTCTCCCTTGGAAATGATGGGTGATCCCACGATGCGTAGATCTGGCATGGAGCATCCTTCCAGGTTGTCAGGCTTTGTGATTGTTTTTTAGGAAAAGTTCCCAGCAGACGTTCCCCAGCGGGGAAACAACTGCTCCATCCCTCTCGCAGGGATCTCGCCTGGGTGTCTTGCCTCGGTGATGACTTCTCCGTGACATTTGTTCCTTCAGGCTGGGCCATGAGTCATGTCGCGGAGATCTGGCCAGTCTAAATAAACCAGTCTATTCAGCTCTCCCATCGCCCTTGCCGGGGCCTGCCCTGGGATAATGAGCTGGGGAGGACTCGGGATACGTCCTGCTGAAGCGAGACATCTGTTTCCTCAGAGCTGCCAGTGATGGGATAAAATGGGGCAGAATCTTTTCAAATAGCCACAGTGGCCCTGGGCGAGCGGCTCTCGCTGCAGCAAATCCACTGTTGGGTTGGGGGGGGTGAGGGGGCGGTGTGGGGTCTCTCTAAATATCCCCCCTGTTTGTTAGTGATGTTTTGTGTCACCATGGGATGGGTGAGCATGGTCACTGTTTGGGGAGACATGGATTTGGGGTGAAATTCAGTCCTTCCAGTTCATTACACAGTGCTGAAGCGAGACCGGGGGGGTGTAATTTGTCTGGGGAGACGACACTTTCTCTTTCCCAATACTACATTGTGTAATAGCCACATTTTTTACTCCTGACTCCGGGGCCGTGAACGGGTGCCAAGCGGGAGAGGAATTTCGATGCTCCGATAAGATGTTTACATCAGCCTAAACATCGCTGGAGCGCTTGACATATTAAGTAATCTCTGGTCGTCCCGGTCTCCCGAGCGAGGGATGCTGCTGGAGGGAGGCTTGGCCGTCACAGGGCTTTGGCCCCAGCTTGTCACCGCGGCTGTTGGGCACAAGACTTACTGACCAGGAGTTTTGTACCCACAGGAGGTTGTGTGTGAGGTGGCTCCCTTCTCCTGAGCAGGGATAACGCTCTGGGAATGTTCAGGAGCACTTGTGGGGACGGATGAAGCTGTCCCAGAGAGCTCTGGGTGCAAAGGGCGGTGAGACGCGCTTTGAGAGAGGGTTGGAAGGGTGGGAAGCATCATGCATGGAGAAAGCAGCACTTAGTCCCTCATCCCAGGGGATGCTCCTGTCTCCCTTCCCGCAGAACCACATCCTGACCCTGATGTCCATGGCAGCTCGCATCTACAAGCACCCCAGCCTGAAAAACTCCATCAACTTGGTGGTGGTGAAGGTCTTGGTGGTGGATGAGGAGGCAGAGGGACCGGAGGTGTCCGACAATGGCGGGCTCACCCTGCGCAACTTCTGTAGCTGGCAGCAAAGGTTCAACCCCCTGAGCGACCGGCACCCCGAACACTACGACACTGCCATCCTGCTGACCAGACAGGTGGGAAAAATCCCTTGGGGATGCTTTTTGGGTGGGAGAGGGAACGGGTTGAGGTGTGTCTGGGGGGAGAGGAGGGATCTCCCCCACCATGCAGAGGATGGAGCTTGAGGCACAGCACTGGGGTGGGAGGTTGTATTTGAGGTGCGGAGCTGGGGTTGCCCAGCTCTGCCTGGAGGTTTTGGGGTTGCTGGACATGGGACCCCTTCACCCCACCTCACCCCACTCGCAAACAGGACTTCTGTGGACACCAAAGCTGCGACACCCTGGGAGTGGCGGACATTGGCACCATGTGCGACCGCAACAAAAGCTGCTCGGTGATCGAGGACGAGGGCCTGCAGGCAGCCTACACCCTGGCTCACGAACTGGGTAATCCACCCCTTCCCGAGGGCTTTCCGCTTCTCCACTCCGGCGTGGCCAGTCCCGCTGCCGAGAGGGGATGTAGCCCAGCCCAGCACCAGCAGCTCCCGCCTGGGTACCACTATGGGCAGCACTGGGGAACTTGTGGCACCGGCAAATCCGCTTGGAAGTCCCCGAGGCGCTGCGCGGCGCTGCGTTGGCCTGGTGGGATAAGCTCGGGCATGGGACCACACGCTCCCGACGCCGGCTGCTCCCAGGGACGCGTACGGTGGGCTGTACCGCCGCGGCAGAGCAAACCCGCGTGGTGTTGTTTACCGCTCCCGATTTGTCCAAGCCAATGGGTGCAGCAGGAGGGACTGGCACCGCCGGGGTCTCCAGCTGCCCACGCGGCGGCTGCGGCGGAGCAGGGCCTGGGAGGCTGCGGCTCACCGCTGCTCTCTGCCCCCCAGGCCACGTGCTCAGCATGCCCCACGACGACTCCAAGACGTGCGAGCGGCTCTTCGGGCCCCTCGACAAGCACCATATGATGGCTCCTCTCTTCGTCCACTTGAACAAGACCCAGCCCTGGTCTCCTTGCAGCGCCATGTACCTCACCGAGTTCCTGGATGGAGGGCACGGTAAGGAGCCTGGTCCTTCCAGACGGCCTTTTCCTTAACTGCTCTGGCTCTTTGTGGTGTCTGGGGGGGATCTGTGGGGTAAAGGGGGTGCAGGTCACACCGCAGAGGTTCAGTGTGCCCTGCTCGGTGTCACACCTCGATGCATCCCCCCTTCATCCAGGGGACTGCTTGCTCGACGCCCCGGCCGACCCGCTCTCCCTGCCCGCCGAGCTGCCTGGCCGAGGAGCCCTGTACAGCCTGGACCAGCAATGCCAGCAGATCTTTGGGAAGGACTTCCAGCACTGCCCCAACACCACGGAGGAGGACATCTGTGCCCAGCTCTGGTGCCGGACCGGCAGCGGGGAGCCTCTTTGCCACACCAAGAACGGCAGCTTGCCGTGGGCCGACGGCACCCCCTGCAAAGCCAATGGGCTGTGCTGGGATGGCCGCTGTGTGCCACAGGACACCCTGAAGCCCCAGGTAATGGGGAAGGACTGGGGACCGATGGGCTCAACCCTTGGGGATTCCCAAACCTCTGCCTTCTCCAGGATTTGCCTGATCTATTTTCAGGATATCTCTCTTCCAACAGCCCTTCTTGTTAATTTTGATTGCTAATGAGCCCAGCTCAGGGGTAAACACTGCTGGGCCTTTGGCTGAAGCTCGGGCTGGTCTGAACCAGAGCAAGCAGCCGCAGTTCTGCAATTAAATCATTGCTTTTTGCCCCGCCAGGAGAATTAGCATCAATTTCGGAGTCAGTCAGCAAAGCACTTAAACCCAAGCTTAACTTTTAGCCTGGTGGAAGTCAGTAATAACTTCATGTGAAGTATGTGCTTAAGTGCTCTGCTGGAGCAGGGCCCTGGATGGAGACACAGTGGGGAGAAGTCGGGGGGGGAAGATTTGAAAGGTCTTCAGACCTTTGCTCGCCCCGGCAGCGAGCAGCCGGGGATGGATGGGCTCGGGGATGGGCCTGGCAGCTTCCCGTGGCCTCTTGCAGCCGGCGGTGGATGGCGAGTGGGGCGCGTGGAGCCCTTGGGGTTCATGCTCCCGGACGTGCGGTGGCGGCGTGCAGTTCTCCTACCGGCACTGCGACAGCCCCAAGCCCCAGCACGGCGGCAGGTACTGCGAGGGGCAGCGTGCCAAGTACCAGTCCTGCAGCACCGAGGAGTGCCCGTCGGACGGTGAGCTTCCCAAAGCCCCACCCCCTCCCTCCCAATCTGCATGGCTAAAGGACACGGGTCCCAAATGCACGTTCACCATCTGCCCCTGTTTCTCCAGGGATTGCTTCACCCTCCCCCAAATATTTGTATTTTGGGGAGGGGTTACAGCTTTCCGATGGGGGTTGTGATCCCCAACCCTGGGGGAGGCATGTGGCATCCCTCTGCCACCTGCACGCTCCTTGGCTTGCTCCTGCATCTCCACGGCGGCTGAGGAGGATGGAGCAGCTTCCCACGGGCTCGTGGCTCACGTTTTGCCTCTCCCTTCAGGGAAAAGCTTTCGGGAGCAGCAGTGTGAGAAGTACAACAGCTACAACTTTACGGATCTGGAAGGGAATCGCCTCGAGTGGGTTCCCAAGTACGCGGGGGTGTCACCCCGAGACCGGTGCAAGCTCTTCTGCCGAGCCAAGGGGAGGAGCGAGTTTAAAGTCTTTGAGGCCAAAGTAAGATCATTTCCCCTCCTTACCCACCCCTCGCTCCTAATGGAATGCCCCAATCACTCCTCCCCATCTCCTGTTTCCCAGGTGATCGACGGGACGCTGTGCGGACCCGAGACCCTCTCCATCTGCGTCCACGGGCAGTGCATCAAGGCTGGCTGTGACCACGTAGTCGGGTCCTCCAAGAAGCTCGACAAGTGCGGGGTGTGCGGCGGTAACGGATCCACATGCAGGAAAATATCCGGCTCGCTCAACCGATCCAAGTAAGGAGCCGGGGAGAGGTGGATCTCCCCCCCAGACCCCGGGGCTTACGCTAGGTTTATTTTGGGGCAGCGTTATGCAAGCCAAGAGGAGCTGATTTCTTAAAATAAGAGTTGGTGCTGACACCAGTACAGCACTGCGAATAAACCCGAGTTGTTTACAATACGCGTCTCTCCCTGACGTATATTTCAGAGGCTGATGTGGGATATAAATAGCTGGATAACTCTTCCCTGGGCTTGGGGGTGAGTTTCAGCCCCGGGAAGCGGGCACGGAGGCAGCCGCTTCCCTCGCCCGAGGTCTTGGTGGATTTGCCAAAAAGCTGAATTTAAGGCTTTTGTTGTAAAGATGGTAACAAAAGCCCCCGACGATGTGTCTAATTCCACGCGGTGAGGTGACTCACGCAGTCAATTGAGGTTTCCTAAATGGTTTCCTTCCAGGGAGCCGGCTGAAACGGGGCTTCCGCTCTCCTAGGACTTGTTTGTGGTTGACTAAAGAGAGATTAACGTGGGAGCTACAGCCAAGAAGAGATTCCCATTAAGATCAGGTTTAGGGAGCCCAGGGTGACGGAGAGCAGAGCTTGACCCGAAGGCTTCGTTCCAAAATACTCCAAACCTAATTACTGACCGCAGCGTCAGCCGTGGGGATACGTGGGAAACAATGCGGCCGGCCCCACGGCGTGAGTCACTCCAGGGTGGCATTTTACTATAGCAGCAAGTAATTACCGTAGCCCAGGGTGACCATGGCTGGAGTACCAAAGCTGTCCCGGTGCTGTCCCAAGAACTGTGGGGTTCTGGGCATGGCCTTTGGTTGGGAAATCCTCCCCTGGCGTGGGAATGTGCTCTGACGGGTGCTCTTCTGTGTCATGGTGGTGGCTGAAGACCCCTTCCAAAGATGAGCCTGGGGTGCAGAGATGGCCATCTGTGGATAGGGATGGGCTTTGCCACCATGATTTCCTTCATCATCACCAGTGACAGCATCACCAGAGCCAGGCTTTTAATCCCCAACACCTCACTCATTTCAGAAGAGAGGGAGCAAGGGGGATGTCCCACCTGGGTGGGCATGGCCCTCTTTGGCATGGAATTCTGCAAAATCTTCCAGCCAACCACACGTCTGACACCACTCCAGTATTTCCAGCTCCTCTGGCTTGCAGAGGAGGGGCTTCAGAGCCCCGATCCCACTTGCTGAGGGCTATCCCCCCACGTGGGTCTCCTGAAAATCACCATGCCCCTTTGTCCTGTTACAGATACGGCTACAACGATATCGTCACCATCCCCGCCGGAGCTACCAACATCGACATCAAACAGCGCAGCCACCGCGGGGTCCGGCACGATGGGAATTACCTGGCGCTGCGGACCCTCGAGGGCAAGTACCTGCTGAATGGAGACTTTGCCATCTCGGCCATGGAGCAGGACATCCACATTAAGGGGACCATCCTGAAGTACAGCGGCTCCATGACGACCTTGGAGAGGCTGCAGAGCTTCCGACAGCTCCCGGAGCCCCTGACCGTCCAGCTGCTGACCATTGCCAGTGAGATCTTCCCACCAAAAGTCAAGTACACCTTCTTCATCCCCAAGGATGTCCCTTTCAGCAAGCAGAAAGGCAAAGAGAAGAAGTCGGCCAACATCATCCAACCGATGCTGACCTCCCAGTGGGTCCTGGGCGACTGGTCCGAGTGCTCCAAGACATGCGGCTCCGGCTGGCAGAGGCGGTCGGTGGAATGCCGGGATGTGGAGGGTCAAACCTCCTCCACCTGCGACAGAGCCCTCAAACCTGAGGACATCAAGCCCTGTGGAGACGTCCCCTGCCCGCTCTGGCGCCTGGGTCCCTGGTCCCCCTGCTCCCAAACATGCGGCGAGGGCGTGCGGACACGCAACGCCTCTTGCATCGATTACACCGGGAAACTCACCGCCCCGGAGAAATGCAGCTCACCGGGGCCACCTCCTGCCACCGCCGCCTGCGTCCTCCAGAAGTGCTGAGAGCCGCACCGGGATGGGCTCGGTGGCAACACACCGCGCCGGCAGCGCCGGGGACGGGTGGCGAGGACGCCGTGAGCTTGCTCGCCAGACGAATAACCACTCTCCAGCGGTTCACCCCCACCCGATCGACATCTACCTCAGAGGGGGGAATAACGGTGGCAAAACGGGGTGGAATCACTTGTTTTTCTCCTTCTCCTTCTCTTTCCCTTCCTTCCTGGCTGGCTGTTCGCAGGTAAATTGTGATTTAAGGGGGAAAATAACCATACACGTAGGGTGTTTCCAAAAAGCTGTCGTCAAATATAGTTGTGGGCTCCTTGGCGAGGTTTGCTGAGGTGTGTTGCTGGGAAAGGAGATTTGGCTGGGAATAAAAAGCAGAGCCTGGCTTTGCCATCAGCCCATCTCAGCTGCAGGTCCAGGAGGTGTGGGGTGGGCGGCTCTGCCGAGCCAGGACGTGCTAAAATCTGGATCCCTTTGCTTGGGTGGGGTTGCCAGCAGTGGGTGGGTGTCCTTGAGCATGAGGAGAGGTTTATTGTCTGTGGGTATGGCCGGGAGTAGGAACGAGCCAAGGGGAAGGTCCTGGCAGGAGGGCAGCAAGGTGGTGTATTACCTGGCAGGCATCAGGCAGGAGGGCTGGCAAGGGGGTATATCACCTAAGGTGACCTACCTCTGCCCTCAACCCCCACCCCCACACAAGCTCTTCCTAGAGCTGCAGGCCCAGACCTTGATTTCCCCAGTTGATTTTCCTCACTGTGAGGATTAATTAATTACAGATTCTGCAGTGCTTTGATTGTGAAAGGCCTATCGTGATGCCCTGTCCCCTCTCTGGACCAGGCACTTGGGTGTGCCAGCGGCTCCTCTCCTATCCTTTCCCCTCCTCATGTGTTGATTTTTTCAGCTCTGCTTTAATTTTGGAGATAATTCATTAAAGTGGCTTAGAGCAGGGATGAGCCCAGGATCTGCAGATGCTCAGATCCGGTGTGACCGGTGCTGCTCTTCACCTCTGCTTTTCCCGGGATACTTGAAGATGCTCAGATCTGGTGCCAAGGTCCAGACTTGCTCGAGCGATTCTCCATCTAAACCCAAGCTTAGTAAAGCTGGAGCTCTTCCATCCCGGCGGGGAACGGCCAGGCCCCCTCTCCTCAGCCCAGCTGCTGTCTGGCCCTGGCGCAGATGGCTGCTCCGTCCCTGAACTTTCCACCCTTTCGAAGCGATCACCGTCCGTGCACTGGCAGCAGCCGGTGCCTGGGGAGCCAGGATGGAATTTGGGAAGGTTTTACCACGGCTGGATGAGCGATTCGGTGTCTTCAGCCTCCGTTATCCATGCCCCTTGCTGCTTCCCTGGCAGCCAAGTGCTGAATTCCCAGTGAGAACAGCTTTTTTTTACTGATAGAAAGGCAAAGGGAAGGACTTGCATTTCAAAGTCCATTTGCAGTTGGGGAGAAAATCCTTTTCCTTGTCTTCTTTGCTTGGTCTAAGCTCACATGGGACCCTTTCCCGGCTGGCCAAGCAGGTTGGGGACGGAGCTCTCCCTAATCCATGCCACAAACCCTCCTGAGATATCCGTATTTGTATCTCCTGTAGCTGATTCCTATCCAAACCAAGGGGGCAGCAGATGAGGACTGGGGGTACCAAGGGCTTGGCTCCCCATTTTTTTTTTAAATATATCTATCTATTTTTTTTTTAAGGTATAAAAAAAACTAAAGGCCAGCTGCAGTCTGGATGCAGGGCTGTTGGTTCAGACCTACCTCCAGGCAATGTTCTGCATCTGCTAATTAATCTCTAGGAATTTAAACCCTTTCTTGCTCTACCAAATAGCTGGATGCTAAAGTCATGTCGCCTTGCAGGGTTATTTTTCTTTTCCCCTTCGAGCCTGTGAGGGTTTTTAACCCAAAGGCCAGCGCACGGTTCCTCTCCCAGCACTTCAGATGGGTCGGAAATTTCAGCCTGAAACAGTGCCAAGGAAATATTATCACACAGGAGGGTGCAAGCCAAGGGTCTCTTCCAGTTGTTTGGGGTTTTCTTTTTTAATATTAACTCCTTTTTTTAATATTTCCTAGATGCAAATTTTCCCTGCCACGGGTAAATCCAGCAAGGAGGAGGATGGGAGTTGGGGGGGGAGCACAGGCAGCGATGCCAGGTTTGAGGTGTGGGGTCTGGTTGATGGTAAGTGGGATTCCTGCCCGAGCCTTCCCGTAAAAAACACGTAGCCTTTCCGCTGATTTAAGTCAAAAGAGGTTATATATTAGGATATATATATGTGTATATATATGTTTCCCTTCAGTGAAGGATTGTAGCAACGTACTGAGCCTCTTGTGTTAGGTATTTATTATGAATTTCTCTTTGGTTTTGTACAGTAGCTGTCTGGAAAGGAGAGGGAAAAAAAGAAATAATAATAATAATAAAAAAAAAAGACTGTGTTTAAACAGACTGCTCCCACATCCCCTCCGCAGCAGGGTCGGAGAGGGGACGTCTCTGCTCAGCGTTTAACCACTTTGGTACGTGACTGGTAATGGTATATGACTGGTGTGTGACTGGCGTGTCTCCCCGCTGCCCCGAATCAGGGTGCGATTGCCGAGCAAGCTGTGTGAGCATAGCAAATCCATCCCGAGTTCTGCTTTGGACTTTCATTTTAAGGGGAGAAAACAAAATTAGGATTTGCCAGTTTCTAGCCTTGTGTTTGTATTTAAGTTGGAAAACAGTCTGTGACTTTGCCTTTATCCCTTCAATAAAGGATTTCCTGCCTCTTACCTTTTTGCCTTGGTCTCTATTTGCTCTTTTCTCAGGATATATATATATGTAATCTCCATCCCAAGACCAGCACTTTACATCTCTCTTTTCCATAGCCTATTCAGCCATAAATGATTAATTCAATTTCAAGATGCTAAGCCAAAACATTATATGTCTGAACAGATAAAACGCAAGGAGTAAAAATTATTCCCCAGGAATTTTGCATCGCCTTGGTGTTCGCAGACTGCTTCTGAGCACCTATCTCCTCTATACATTCGAATATATAGATAATTCTAGGACACACAGGCTAGCCAGGGCTAAACTAGATAGAATACCAGTTCCTATGTAATAACTATGTAATAAATAGATGGTAGGAGGTCGGTGCTGTCTCTTTAGGTGCGGTGTTGCCCTCCAAAATGTGGGATAGCTGAAATGTGGGAGACGGCAACGCAGGTATTGGAGCTGTGTCACTGGAATAAGCACAGGCTCATCACGAGGTAACCTGGATATCTTTGCTGGGGCAAAACAGGCTCTGCTGTTAGGTGAAAGCACAGCCTGATGTTGAGCAGAGGCTGTGGTTTATTTTCCATGTATTGACCATTCATCCACCGACTGGGCTAGGAAAACCCCGCTGCGGAAGCTGCCTATACTTAGCCCTGTGGGAGGGAAAGGGTTAACTCATTGCTACGGGATGTGTCACCCCGTTAATGGGCACAACAACGGCATGCCACCCTATTTATAACCAGGTGTGACATTCATTTCAGATGACTTCCCTTGGCACCCATACAGCTGGGCCCTGGATTTGGGCTCATTAAGGCGGCAGCTTCCCCCCACCCCACCCCCACTTGTGTTTTGTCGTTTTGTTGCCATCGCTGGGTTTGAGCTGAATAATTGGAATTTTAAATGATGCCGAAGGCTTTTGGATATTAATGGGTAGGGGAAAAGTCCCTAATTAATCACAGCAGCACAACCATCACCATTTAACTTTAAATAAATAGAAGAAAGAATAGCAGGTGAAGAAAATAAAACTTAGGGGAGCTTCTCTGTCACTGTACCCACGATGTTACCCTGGAGAGAGCAGGGACCAGCTGGCACAGAGATGCATTTCTGTGGTCCCATCAGGGGAAAATGATTAGAGGCAAGGCCACGGCTGGACCCCCCACCCCTCAATAGGGGATAATTATGTATTATGAGCATATTTCTTCTTACAATGCACTTTGAGAGGATGCCCCAGGCTGCTCCCTCCTGCGTGAGCATCTCCAGGTATGTGTTGAAATGGTGATTTGCTCCTTTCTTACCTCTTCCCTGCTCTCCTGATCTCCAGCCCAAGCTATTCCTGGATATCTGCTCCCCCTCGTTCCTGTGCTAACACCATTTGATAGTTCAAACCACTTTCCCCTCGCCCTGATTTGTATCTCCTCTCCCACGTGTTTGCAGACGGGAGTTGTACCCCCTTCCAGCTAAATTTGGCCCACCAAGCTCTGTAGGGTCTGCTTGTAAAACACTCTCCTGCTACTGCTGGGGACGCCATGAATCTGAATTTATTGTCTCTGGACAGAAGCAACAAGTGTCCCAGCAAGGTCATGCCAGCACCCACTGCTCCAGACGTGAATCCTTCCTTATTCCTGATGGAAACACCCACCCTGACACATCCTAGGATTGTAATACCATTTTTTTTGCCATTGCCTCTGCTCAGCTCATCCATCCCAGCCTTGCCTCCTTCTGCTCCTCTAGATCTCTCCTTCCCCATACAGATACCTGTTAAATTCATCCCTGGTCGCCCAAGCAAGTGGTTTGGTTCCCAGATGCTGATGGCATTTTGGAGAGGCTATTGTAATTCCAAGCATCTTAGTGAAGACATTCCTTCCTTAAACTGCCCGCTTTGTCTTCCTCTCCCTCATTCACCAACCAGGATGCCTCAACCCCCCCAGGACCATGCTCACTGAGGACCTGGCAAAGCTCTCCGGGGTCTGGAGAGAACACAAACACCAAATGACAAAGAGGGAAGTCGGCAGGTTTGAGCTAAAGCAAATTACACGAGTCCCGCAGAGCTCACCAGGCTGGGGGATGGGAAAGGAGAGGGCTCCCACGCACCGGGCTACGCTAAGGAGTAGTGAGTCCTCAGGGGTGGGAGTAAAGAGATTTCTCACCCCCCAACCCCGAGAGGTGACGAAGTTGGGCTGTGCAGGGAAGGTGTGGTTTGCTTTCAGCGTTAAAAACTCCTGGTTAATTAAAACCTCCCTGTTGCTGTCGGAGTGGGAAGAAATTCGTACCAGAGTCAGGCTCGGGAGGCTTTTGCCAGCTTCCCGCACCCAAATGTCCCATCATTAACTGGAAACCTAACGAGGAGGAGATGGAGGCTGGGAGCTGGCTGTGCCATTGAGGAGGATGTAAGGAAAAGGGAGAAAGAGGGAGAAATTCAATAAAAGGCGTAAAATGTTTGTTTATTTATTTATTTGTCGCCAGAATCTCGGTGAATTGTCGGGGGAGAGGAAGGCACGTGTGCCAGCCAGCTCCGTGTGTCCCTGCAAGGCTGCTTGCTCTCCCAAGCGGGAACAACTGGGATGCAAACCAATCTCTGTACGCTGATGTGCCCCGGCCAAGCACCCTGCGTTCATCTCTGCTCCAGGGGCCGCCTGTGAACCCAGGGAAGGTTGGACCTTACTTCCCTCCTGTGCAAAGCCCGTGACCGGCTCTGGTCGTGCCTCAAGCTGGCTCTGTATTTTTCCAAGCAGAATTTTGAAGGTGAGGAAATCATGGAATGCTTTATGTTGTAAGGGACCTCACAGACCAACTAGTCCAACCCCTTGCCATGGGTAGGGACACCTTCACCAGACCAGGCTGCTCAAGGCGCCGTCCAACCTGGCCTTGAACACCTCCAGGGAGGGGGCAGCCACCACTTCCCTGGGCACCCTGTGCCAGTGCATTCACACCCTCAGCGGGAAGAATTTCTTCCTATTATCCAATCTCAATTTACCTCCTTCCAATTTAAAACCATTCCCCTTTATCCTATTATATCACTCCAGGCCCTTCTCAAAACTCCCTCCCCAGCTTTCCTGGGACGGGAAGGCCGCTATAAGATCTCCCCAGAGACTTCTCCAGGCTGAACAACCCCAACTCTCTCAGCCTGGCTTCACAGGGGAGATGCTCCAGCTCTTGGATCATCTCTGTGGCCTCCTCTGGACCCCCTCAAACAGCTCCATGTCCTTCTGATGTTAGCAACTCCAGAGCTGGACACAAGATTCTAGGTGGGGTCTCATGAGAGCAGAGTAGAGGGGGAGAATCCCCCTCGAGGGAGAACCTCCCTCGACCTGCTGGCCACACTCCTGTGGATGCAGCCCAGGACACGGTTGGCTTCTGGGCTGTGAGTGCACATTGTGGGCTCACATCGAGCTTCTTGTCCACCAGCACCCGCGTGTCCTTCTCTGCAGGGCTGCTCTCCATTACCTCATCTCCCAGCCTGTGCTGGTGACAAGGATTGCTCCAACCCATGACCCCATTTCCCCAGCCTCTCCAGGTATCTCTGGATGACATCCCACTCCACCCATCCCCCTCCAAGTGCAGCCGGGTCCCTGAGGACACAGGCAGCCCAGGGGGGTTGTGGAGTCTCCTTCTCTGGAGATATTCCAGACACGTCTGGACACCGACCTGTGTGACCTGCTCTAGGGCACCTGCTTTGGCAGGGGGTTGGACTCGATGGGCTCTGGAGGTCCCTTCCAACCCCTCCAGTTCTGGGATTCTGTGCCCACCTGGAGTGGGATGTGCATGTGTGTGGGGGTGTGTGGATGTGTGTGGGGTATGTGGATATGTGCGTGTGTGGATGTGGGGGGAGTGTGGATGTGTGGGTGGATATGTGTGTGTGTGTGTGGGG
>VXBZ01010851.1:5712-60866 GCA_013399135.1 Heliornis fulica
TTTTTTTTTTTTTTTTTTTTGCAAGTATTTTCTTTGGGGAGTTTCTCATCATTAATTCTGTGGTTCCTCTAATACTGTATGTGCCTGCACAACATATGTGAGTGAAGCTGAGTTTTAAACTGCAATTCATGATTAAATTGTAATTTATATCCAAAAGGATATTGTTTGGTTTTTTTAAATCAGTTGCTGGGTGGGGCATTACAAAGCTGTAGCAGGTATTGGTGTTTAAGCCGCTGTGTTTCTCGAGCCATTCACCAACATAGGTTACTTAGAGCCCTTTCAGAAGTTAGTCTTACTCCAGATCAGAGCAGTCACTCAGGAAGAACAGTATCACTCTGATATAGTTTTCTGACTATTTAATTTTTTTCCTGCTCTGAATTTTTCTTCTCTTTTTCTAGTAGTTTGGAGGGACATGGAAATTAAAAAAAAGTCTGGCTAAAGTATTGCCACTTTCTGTTCTCTCGGTACGTTTATTTGGAGATGTGGAATATAATTCCTCTGTGGCTGCTGGAATGTCTAATGCTAGTTTGTTTTTCCCTTAAAACTTGAGATAATATAGGTGGTGTAGACATATTTACCCTTCATTCTAGTCATAGGCTAAACTCAGTTTAAACTAGAGATACAATTTTTGACTTAAGGTTCTGATATCATAATTTGTTTATGATTACGGATGCTTTTCATCTACCTTAGTAAATATCATTCTAGACTCTAGTAATTAGACATATCTCACCTTTTATAGGTATGTTTAAAACTCTTTATTCTCCTAATTTTGTAAAGTAAGAGAAGTTTAATAGTTTCTCTGGACTTGCTTGGAGAATTTATTTAGAAGCTGCTTAATACTACTACTGTGTGTGGGTTTTGTTGCTGTTTTGTTTGTATATTTTTATATTGCTCGTTGTAAAAGTAAACAAGTTGAAATCTTTCTGTAGGCAAAGGAGTGGACTGGAATTGGTAAGCCAAAGAAAGAAAAGCCTACTGAAAAGTTCTACTCCGAGTCAGAGGAAGAGGAAGATGAGTCTTCCAGCACCAGTGGATCAGGTAGGTGTTTGGAAATGTCTGCATCTCCACTGTCTGAAGAACTGTATCTTCAGAACTGTCTGCTACTTAAAAAGAATCAGAAAAAATAATTAAGATCCAGAGCTATGTATAAAAGCAGGAAATCAGTGGAAATTTTACATTTGCTGTAACAGTATAGTAAGTGCTGATTTTATAGATATGGCTTGTGTGTTAGATGAGTTACATGAGTTAGATTTGCTTTTTTACCCAATTTAAAAAGCTGACATGCTATTTTCATCCTGCTTTGCATCTAATCTTGAGAGCCTTGAGAGTTTGTAACTCCAATTAAAAATAAAGGAATCTAATGTTTTGCAGGAAGACTGCCATTATACTTGGTTGCTGGGAAACGTAAATGTTGAATTTTTTTTGGAGTGTGTTATTGATGAAGTACTATTTTGATAGCATGTGCCACTGTACTGATGAATGGCAAGGCTTTCTTAACTGTATCGTCTTTCATCTGGTTTATTCAGTAAATTGTTTTACAGTCTCACTCTGAAGTTCTACACAACAATTTCCATTTATTATAATGGGGCTGATGATGGAGAAGATAACTTGACAGCTGCCTGTCAGGTTTGGTGATCAGAGGTGCTTTTTACAGCCTCACACTTAATGCTAGATAGGCAGTTCCCTAAGACAGCTGTTTCAGTAGATGATATTATAGTTCAGATGTAGTGAAGAACACCATTCTCCCAGGTCCAGACTTTAGTCACAGAAAATTTTTAGCACTAGAGGCTTAAGAGAATTAACCAGCATCTGGATGAATGGAAGCAGGTGGTTCACCTTAAAATCTGAAAATGGAGCTTCTTCCTTCTCATTCTTAAACCAAGGAAGTACAAAGAAGTGTTTAAGAATTGTATCACTGAAATTAATGATCTCTGAAGCAAGAAAATAATATGTTCACTTCAGCTATTTGAATATTTGGTAACTATGATTAATTAGAAGATAAATAATTTGTTTAAATCAGTGATTCAATCATTGTCACTATCAGTATTCAAGAACAGATTATCTAATTAAGCAATTTCTTGAAAAGATAATCTTGCAGTTAAGTGAATGTATAGATTAGACAATTTGAGGTCCTCAGCAATTACTGATAGGGTTATGTAATTTTGAAGAATCTGCATGCAATTTATTTATTATAGGGATTTCTAATTTGATAAAAGTATAATACCATAGGCTGAAGATTTTTAACCAACAAAATTTTGTAAACATTAGGGGAAAATTATTTTCTTGCTTGCTTTTGAATGCTGAAGCTTGCAATTGAATCTTACAATACTGAAACATTGTTTTATTTAAATCAAACATGGATTCGTAAAATAGTGGTTGTGTAAGATATTTACAAAGAAATTGTATGACTTGTTTTTATTTCAGAGAGTGAGTCTGGCAGTGAAAGTGAGAAGGAAGATAAGGTGGAAGGCAGCAGTGATGAGAGCAGTAAGAGGTCCTCTTCCAGTGAAGAATCAAGTGACAGTGAATTGGACAGCGAAAGCAGTTCTGCAAAGGAAAGGTCTAGAGCTGCTGATGAAAGGTAGATATAGATTTGTACCGTTTTAATTTTTTGTGATACTACCTGTTAAAGCAATCTTCCTGCAGAATCTGCTACGCCTTTAGTTAGGCTTTTTGGGGGTGTATCAGCCAAGGAGTGATGTCTCCTGTTTCAGTGTGTGCCAGTAATATTCAGTGTATGAAATGGGTTCATATTTTCATTAATCAGACTACTCTTATGTTTGGAATTAATTTCTGACTTTGGTAAAATCTTGGGTGGCTTTCTGAAAATTGATGTAACCTTGGGAGGCTGAATAAGTGATCAAACAGTTGTGTGAAACACTTAATTACCTTTTGCAGCAATTTTGCTGAGAGCTAAAATTAAGTCCTTCAACACTTTGCCATTATGTAACTAAGACAATTGATTTTTCTAAATAATGTTATATTAAAAAGATTATGATCCAAATATTAGAGGCAAGGGCTGTGAAGGGAAACGGTCATAAGATATTTAACTGTTAGCGCTTTTTAGGATTGCCCATTATCAACAGCATTATCATGTATTAAAGTGTCATTAAAATTTTGAGTAATTGGGGCTAATACCTTGGATTGTATGAATCTGTTTCTTCCACTGCTGTCAGCAAGTGGCCTCTGCAGACATGATCACCCTTTACTCCATAGTCTGCTGCCAGCTCACTTGATGAGTTTGCAGCTCAGCTCAGTCGTGGCTGACAGCACTGATTGGGGCGCAGTACGCACTCTGCTCCTTTTATTACAGACAGTAATTAAAGCAGCTCGCCTTGCCACTTCCATAACAAACACAGCATAATGCCCTAATTATGACTTTATTAATTTAAGTCAGGATTTAATTATTTTAAAAGTGATTTATATTGTTTTTCCTGTTCAGAACAAATGAAATCTGTAGGTTAAATTAATACAGCCTTTTCATCATCACAAAGTTAAAAAGCTAGTTACCAGTAAATTCTTTTCATTAGAATAACATCTGAAATTTTAAGCAGTAAGGTAAACAATGATTACCATCAGAACTTGGCTGATGTACCATAAAGTAACATTTTTAATCTTCAAATCTAGTTTTAAAGATAAGCTGAAGATAAATTGTTGAAAAACAACTTCATTTATATAATGGGATCACAATAACTTACTTATCGATGCAGCTGCAGCTTCTGTTGAGTAGCAATGAAGGAAATCTAGATAATAGTGTCAGTACCTGTGTTATACATTATGAAGAAACTTTAAACAGATAGGGTTTTTTTTTGTTTAGCTCATTGACCTCAAACAAATTTTTAAATGTTTGAAAACATATTTGAAATGTAATTTTGATAGTACTTGTTGTTTCTACTCTGTTTTTAACAATCACATGCACTACATTAGACTGTTCTTGTGAAGTGTACTCTTGTTCGATTTCTAGCTTTGCAAGCTTCAAGTTTGATGTTTGTAGGAAAAAATGCTTTTGACTGAAACCTTGGGGTTGACACATGAGTGTCAACATCATTAGCATGGCTTAAGTGTTAATCTTATTTTTAAATAATTCCTATTAAATTTTGTTTAGATAATCTGGCCTTGGGAAGTTCTTGGAAGAAGGAAGGCATTGCCCTGTCTGTTTTCCTTTCTGTCACTTCAGATTTTTCAGTTCTCCTTCTCAGTATTTTTCCCTTCTAAAAACATTACTATCTCTAAAGAGCAGTGCAGCGTAGTACATTCTTTTCTGCTGCTCCTAAAGCTAAGGAAGAATGTATAACAACTTAATTTGAGCCCAGAGGGACTTGTAATAGTTGAGAGTCTGGATTTGTTTAATTATTGTTGACCTTGTTTTCCTTTAAGCACTTTAGTAACCAATTTGTTGTCTTGGGGAAGAATGTGAATCATGTGGTGTACAGGACAAGTGATTTAGACATATAAAATGGTTGTCTACAGATCCAAGAACATTTTTTGTACATAAAATGCTAATTTACCTTCTCCATGATAACTCTTAGAAAATAATTTTCATTTCCTGCAATATTTCTGGGTAGTAACTCCTACTGAGACTAATGGGCGATCTCCTGATTAGTAGTTATAGTAGTGTTAGAGGCAAACAAGGCAGAGTTTCGCACAGGGCAGCATAATCCAACATTGCCAGGGTGAACAGAACTTCACTGTGTGAAGAATAGTGTCTTTGAAGTCCATTAGCTATAACGTACTCAATATGAACAAAGGTGTCAGACTAGAACATCTATTCTGTATAAACCCTTATTGGATTGAAATATTTGTAGTTATTATAGGTGTCTTATTTTTAGGTGATTTGATTTAGAATAATTAACAAAGGACTACATTCAGTGCACTGATTTTTTAAAAAAATCTGTAATGAAGTATTACTTTTCAAAAAATCATAAAATCATCAAGATGCTGTTAATTGTAGGTGGAATACTCTGAAAGCTTCATAGAAAAGGGTATCAGCACTTCTTTCAGAAACATCACAAGCTTGATGCATGGACATAATATTGTAATGGTTAATATTAATATTTTTGTGTGGCTATTTGGCTAGTTTGAATTATGTGAGATGATTCATGGTGTAATGTGCTAGAACAATTTCTCTGTATCCATAAATAAGATACTATTTGTGCCGTATTAGCCAAAGGTTCACCAGGAAGAAATAATGACTTAAAATTCATTTAATAAGACGTTGAAATGTTAACAGGATATAGCCTAAGCAGATTCCTTTGGTTGCTTTACATGCTCTTTTTTTTTTCCTGTTTTTTTTAATATGTAGTGATTCAGAGGACAGTAAACAGAAAGCAAAGGGGATCTCCAAAAAAAGCAGCACATCTGCTTCATCTGATGCAGAGTCTCCTTCATCAGAAGAAAGCTCTTCAGACTCCAAGTCTGAATCAGACTTTGAGTCCGGAAAGTCTAGAAGTGCTACTTCTATTAAGGTAATTTTCAATTTTTTAAAATCTTTTTAAAATAGGAAAACGTGCATCTAACTATCTGTATGTGTTTTCTTCAGTGGGAATGGAAATGGGTAGGGGGTTTATGGATATCTAAAAAAAAAAAAGAATTTCTTAAAAAAAGTTTTTACTTCTCATAAAAAAGTAGTTTGATAGCTTAAGCAAATAAAAATTCTTGATAATGAAAGCATATTTTGGTTTTCTGTTACATTTTTACTCCAGATAGATGAAGAAGAATAATAGAACCTAATTGATTTTTTATATTCCTATTGAACTGTGTAAAGCTTAGGGTATGGGTATTTTGCAAAAATAATATCCTGATTTGGGATGATTATTTTATTAATGTTGGATCTTAAAATATAACTACTGCAGGACCTATGCCTGATAGGAAACTAAACCAAGAAACAGATGTTAATACGTTGTTTCTTAAAAGATTGAGGACATTTTAGTAGAAACATAAGCTTTGTTCTACTGTTTCCTGTTAAAGTTGAGAATAGTGGAGTTAGATGCACCTATAGTTGAAGTGTACACATAGTGTAGTTGAATTTATGTTATTAATGAGTAATCAACTTTTCATTGCTCTGTTTGAAAGGAATGAAGCTTATAAAGGGTTCCATTCCTTCTGATTGTATTAGCTATCTTACAACTCCTACTAACTGACAAACTCATAGATGTCTATTTAAAATTGAATTTGGAAGTGCGTAAAAATGAAGTGTTCAGCAGAGCCTTTCACATGTCAGTTAAGTTTTGTTTGCTTACCATAGTGAAAAAGATGATGTTAAAACTTCATTGTACTCAAGCTGGTGTTACAGAGCTAAAGCTAATAGCATGAATTAATTTCTATTTNAAAAGTAAATGAATTTTGAAAACTTACTTTTCTGTTATCAGCTATTTCCTGTGCCTTTCTTTCTCTATATTTCTATAAAATGTGAAGGGTAGAATTATAACTGAAATGTTTAGCTCCATTGTAGTACTGATAGGCGGTTTGAAAAGTCATAATACTCTGATGCAATTTAAATTATACCTAAAAATGCCTTAAAAAGGCATTTTAGTTAGGACTTCTTGATGAATAGTCACAGTATCATAGAATACCAAGTTCGAAGTGACCTTGAGTCATCTGGTCCAACTTTTCTTGGCAAAAGCTTGATTTAGACAAAAGCACCATCTAGACAAGATGGCCTAGCACCCTGTCCAGCTGAATATTTAAAAAGTGTCCTGTGTTGGGGAATCCACCACTTCCCTGGGAAGATTATGCCAGTGGCTTGAAAGTTCTTGTGAAAAATTTTTCCTATTGTGTCCTATCAGTATGTGTGCACCTATTACCCAAGTCTTTTCCATGTGACTCCTTGTAAAAAGGGAGTCTGTCTTCTTAGCAGCCACCCTTTAAGTATTGGAACATGATGATGAGGTCTCCCCTAAACCTTCTTTTTTCAAAGTTGAACAAAACAAATTCTCTCAGCCTTTCATCATATGGCAGATATCCCAGTCCTTTGAGAGTTTGAGTCCTTTGAGGGCCACATGTGACCCTCTCCAGCCTGTCCATATAGGTTTTGTGTAGCAGGGACCAAAAGTGGACACAGTATTCCAGGTGTGATCTAACGAGCACTGAGTGGGATAATGACTCTTTATCTCTTACAGTGATGGCCTTGTTGATGCAGCCCAACATCCTGTTGGCTTGCTTTGCCACCACAGTAGACTGTTCACTCATACTGAGCTTGGTAGCCACCAGGACCCACAGGTCCTTTTCCACAGAGTGGCTCCCCAGCCAGGTGGATCCCAGTCTGTGCTGTACTCCTGGGTTATGTTTTCCCAGGTACAAGACTTTTAGTTGTCCCTGTTGAACTTCCTAAGGTCCTTCTTAGCCCACTCTTGCAGCCTATCTAGGTCTTCCTGCAGGGTGTTTCTGCCTTCGTAACTGTTCACTTCCCCACTTGTGTTATCATCTCTGAAATTTGTCAAGGTGCACTCGATGCAATCATACAGATCACTTATAAAGGATTAAACATAGTATTGGACTCAGTATCTGTCCCTGGGAGACACCACTTATGGTAGGTTGCTAGTTTGAAAAAGAGCTATTTACCACCACCCTCTGTGTGCCAGTTCCCCGCCCACCCCATAGGCCACTTGTCTAAACTGTAACACATCAGTTTCTCTAGGAGGAGGCTATGGGGAACCCTATCAGACATATGGAGAAATCCAGGTCAATAATGTCCACCATTCACCCCGTATCAACCTAGCAGGCTGTGGTGTTGTAGAAGGTGATCTGGTTTGTCAAGCACGATTTGCCTTCAGTCAGCGCGTGCTCACTTTTCCCAGGCACTTGCTTTATTTTAACTTGTGATAGCTCCCATGATGATCTGTCCCACAGCTTCCCCAGGGATTGAAGTAAGACTGATGAACATATAATTTCCTGGATTCTCCTTTCAGCCCTTCTTTTAGATGGGGTGATATTAACCTTCTAGTCTTCTAGAATGTCCCTCATCTCCTTTTCTCAAAGGTTACAGAGAGCCACGAGTGGATACTGTCACTAGAAAGTAACAGGCATTCTGAGCAGTCACTGCAAAACCATATTCAAACAATAGTGGCTTCTCTTTTCTGAATTTGTCTGTTTTTCTCAGGATATCGGTACCATTGTTCATGATTTCTTTCATTACAGTTATCTAAACAGTCCTGGTTCTTTAGTATGAAGTGTGCGCTACTAGCTGTTCGTATTTTGAAACAGCAGTTGAGAATGTGTTAAATCAAATATACTGAATAGTATGAGAACCAGGATGCCAAGAAATTTGGGATTGTTTTGTTGAAGTCAATGGAAAATTGTCAAGCTCTTGGATTTTAAGAGAAAGAAATCTGAAGTAGTCCTGAAGTCCTACTTGATTAAGAAGCACCTAAAAAGAAACGTTCCAATCAAAAAAATATTTGTAAGCAATTGACAGAAGACTTGGTCAGAGTCAAGGGATAGAACTGAAAAATTGTGATGCCTTTAAACATCTAAAAATATTAAAACAAGCAGCAATGTCAGCAAGAAAAGAAGCAAGGACGTTATTGAGAAAAAATATCATAGAGCTCACTATGCAAAAGCTGAATGTCTGTATTTAATTCTTTTTCACTAAGAGATTATGTAGTTAATGTAAGGGCAACTATAGCTTTTGGATCATAAACAGCAATAGTCATATAAGGGGGCATGGGGGAAGTTAATTTAACAATCTATCTTAGAGAACTGTTTCAGTGTAGAATATTAAGCTCTAGGACCATGAAGTTAAGTTTCCATTTAAGCAATGTTGGATGTCTGCATATAGACTTGATGTCTTTCTGATACTTGGTAGTAGCCAGAAGACAAATTGGATGGAAGCATAGGGAAAAACACAGGATTTTGTGTCAAACATGCTAGATTATTTTTTTTATAGACCTGTTTTAAGCCCTGTGATGATAGGTAGAGCTAACTGTTGATAACCTAGATAAGCCCTTCCAAGCTGGAAATAAAATCAATTGTTAATGAACTTTAAAGAACATCATAAAGTCTCTTATAAAGCCCTTATGTCAAGATACATTTTGTAAGAACCACCTGTGTTTATTTTATTTGCAGGATAATCTTGGAGTTTTTCTGCTTCTTACCTGACTACTGGCAACCCAGGTTTAAACTGGATGCTGAAATGCATGTTTCTATTCTGAGAGATTTTTTTTATTGGAAAAACCATTGCTTACATTATTCTGCTACAGGGTAGTCTTAATTTGGTCAGTGTCTATGGCGAGATGATTCATTAGAATTTCCTTTCCTTTTAAATAAACTGAAAAGATTTTCTGAATTAAATCTTGATAAGAAAAGTAGTTAGTAGGATCTGCTTTTATATTATCTCATTTTGCCACATATGAACTGTGCTGCTTGGCTGATGTTTTGGGTTGCGTTTACCTTTGTATATATTTAGTGGGTGCCATTGCCACGTTAAGCAGAATTTTCATAACAAAGAAGGCTTGCTTATGTTTATGTGAGAGTTATTTGTATATACATCCATGCATTTTCTAGCATTAAAATAGGTTACAAAAACTTTAGATTATTTTTCCTGTATATATTATCATTGCTTTTGTATTTTTTTTCCTCTTGAAGAATCATTTTGGAAAAGCTGTTGTGTTCACTGTAATTGAGCTGCAGTGAATAGAAAACTCTGTTGTGTTTTTTATCATTCTGAATTACGGATAGTTTGAGGTGTTCAAATATATATTATACTGTAGAACTAGAATGTAGATTTGAGGTTGATGCATGTATAAGTAGGTGTCTTTGCTGTGGGATTTTAAAATCAGCTACTGTTAACCTCCTTATACAAGTATAATACAGTCACTCAGCTGTTAAAAACCTGATCCACTATTTAAAAATATACAAAAAACAAATTGTCTATCTTTCTGCCTGATCTCTTTTCAAGTGCTAACACAATGGAAACAGTGGGTGATCTGTCAGTGCATTTGAATTGTCAGTGATGGTTTTGTATAAATATTGGGAGGATAAGAAATAAAATTCACACAGCAAAATATGATTTCATCTGCCTTTTCTCTGCAGCTCCATGGCTCATGCTGCAGTGTGAAATTCTCATTTTACACACTTTGCAGGCGGAGCACATGAATTATGCATTGAGCAAGAGAAATCTCCTGCTTCAAGTCTTATATGCATTTACCAGGTTCTATCTCTATTACCAAGATGAATTGCAAATGGAGAAATGTTTGATGGAATATAGCTTAACTTCTTTGTTTAGTATTCTGCTTTTCCCCTAGTGGGCTCTCTTGGTAGGAAACTGGGTTATGCTGTAGACATAGTTTTAAGAAAAAAAGATGAAAGATTATGTTGCATAGAAATGCCGGGCACATCAGAGCCTTTTTATTGTCTTGATTTGGAATGCAAAGCTTTTTTAATTCAGTAGAAATATCAGTTGGTAGTGTTTGTTGTGCTCATTGGCTGTTTATTATTCCTAGAAAGCCAATCAATTTGTTTTCCTGGAATAAACAAATTTTAAAAATAACGTGTCTGTAATAGGCAAGAACCAAGTAAATAGATTTATTTGATGTTTTGTACAAAATTGCACAAATTAATATGTATGCCCACATATAGAAATACATATACAAATGTGAAAATATTCATTTGTTTATGTCTATATATGGCATACCTATGCACAGATGTAAGTAGCTGGGTATTTAGTTAAGCTTGACACACTTGACTGCAGTAGAAAATAAGATGTGATCATATTTCGACACTAGCTTTTATCTCGATTTATTTAGCTTCTGATTTTTGCATTTCCCAGATGGTAAGATTGGGAGTTGTTGGGGTTTTGGTTTGGGTTTTTTTTACTGTAAACTGACGTACTTAAGTACTCTGGTAAAGTGTCAGAAGTTTTTCTTAGTGTGAATTACCTTGATGTAGTAATTCTGTACTTGTGCCTTACCTTAGGACTATTTTTTATTTTATTTTGAAATGGAGGAATTAAATTCTCTTGAAGGAATTTTTCCTCATTTTTAAAGATACATTGCATAGTGGATTCAAAATAATCAACACAAAAATGCATTTTGTCTTATAAAATTACATATCAATCTCTGTGATATGTACCTAGTAACTAATTCAGAATGGCAAAATAATTAGCAAAAAAACCCAACTTGAAGCTTATACTAGTGTTATTTGTGATATAGAATGTCCTGCGTTAATTTGGTTCAGTAAACAGATTAACAGTAAGAGGATTTCTTGGCTCTGACTCCTGATCTTTTTTAAACATCTTGACCTGGAAATGCTGCCATTGGCAGAACTGAATCATGTTCAAATTTCTAATCCTGGTACTATTGCCTCTCATGTGGGTGAGCCAGTTTTTATAGGCTTTAATTGGCTGCATAATAAAAGGGAATGGAGAAATCCCATCTCTACTGGAATAATTATCAAATAGAGAACTCTAGCTACAAATAACCTTTGAATCTTAATCATAGTTGAAGATAGAACTATATGTTATTGGTAAGTGGAGGTAGGGAGCGGAAGAGTTCAGGAATTGAGGAGTTTGTCTTAAAAATATATTTGCATTTTGTTGTTTAACCATGTTAGTTTTCAGTATGTTCCAGTCTCTGAAGAGTTTATAGTTTAACAAAAACACTGTACATAGTTTATAGCAGCAGTGCTGCATGTAACACCTAATTCTTGACTCAGGACTAAATATTCACCAGATTGTGCTTATTTCACAGATTAAAAAAAAAATTAGCCAAAAGAAGATTAATGACTTGCCAAAAATCACAATGGAAGAGAAAAATGAAGTCTGGTATTTGCAACCAGAATGGAACTCAAGAGAGGGTTCTGCAGCAGAGTCCCACACTAATTCTGGGCAAGGCATGTGGGAATGGAATAACATTAGCACCACTTTAAAGATATTTTGTAATATTTCCTTTGCCCAGAGAACTCTTCGTGTTTCAGATAAATCATTGATAGTTGAACACTCAAATCCATAGTTACAGGGACCTTTGAAGTATGTTGATTTAAAATAGTGGCTTCTGTTCTTCTGTCCACAAGATGATTCTAATGCCAGAATATTTAAAGTATGTAAATACTGATCACATAGGTGACTGCTGTCTTATTTGAGACTTGGGTTGATGTGAAGAAAATGATGGGCTGTACCATTTTGGCACAGGTCAAGCCTGATACTCTTAAGCATCAACAGCTTCAAATTGTGAGAACATGAGCTAGCATCACTCTGTGTTCTTTGGAGGGAACCATGGAATTTCTGACAACACAGGGGAAAAAAATTACACTTGGTATTATCATAGAATCATAGAATGTTGGATGGGAGCTTTAAAGGTCATTTAGTCCAACGCCCCTGCAGCAAGCAGGGACACCTTTCACTAGATCATGTTACTCAGATCTCCCATCAAGTCTGACCTTGAATGTCTCCAGGGATGAGGCCTCCACCACCTCTGTGGGCAACCTGTCCCAGTGTTTCTGGGACAGAACTTCTTCATAATGTCCAAAATGTACCCTGCTCTAGTTTAAAATCATTGTCCCTTGCCCTGTTGCTACATGTTGCTACAAACAATCCGCCCCTTCAGTTACTGAAAGGCCACTATAAGGTCTCCCCGGAGCCTTCTCTTATCCAGGCTAGAGAAGAGGCCCAGCTCTCTCAGCTGGTCATCGTAGGAGCCTTATGATAATCCTCATGGCCCTCCTCTGAACCCACTCCAAGAGGTCCATGTCTGTCTTGTGTTGAGGGCTCCAGACTACCCCGTGCACTACTCCAGGTGAAGTCAGAGCAGAGGGGCAGAAGAGCAGAGGGGCAGAATCACNTGCTACATGTTGCTACAAACAATCCGCCCCTTCAGTTACTGAAAGGCCACTATAAGGTCTCCCCGGAGCCTTCTCTTATCCAGGCTAGAGAAGAGGCCCAGCTCTCTCAGCTGGTCATCGTAGGAGCCTTATGATAATCCTCATGGCCCTCCTCTGAACCCACTCCAAGAGGTCCATGTCTGTCTTGTGTTGAGGGCTCCAGACTACCCCGTGCACTACTCCAGGTGAAGTCAGAGCAGAGGGGCAGAAGAGCAGAGGGGCAGAATCACCTCTCTCGATCTACTGGCCACACTTCTTTTGATGCAGCCCAGGATGCAATTAACCTTCTGGGCTGCAGATGCACATTATCTTTAGGTTGCAACTAACCATGAAACTGAGAGACTAGAAAAAGGGGACTACACCTTTAGAAAAAGGGGGTCATTTTATTCTGTGGTGATAGTCAAGGACAGTGAATGTAGCTGCTGAGTTTCTTGAGAGGATTAAAGTTCCTGTAGGAGTTTGTATCCTGAGTGCCTGAAGACACTATGGCAGCTTGAAAGTAGTTCTTAAGAAATAGAGGCCTTGATGGGCATGCAGAGACTTACTGCTTTTAGACCTGTTCATATATTAGAAAAGATAAAAGATTAATATATGTGCATTTGGCTGTCATATCCTGTTGAAGAGGAAACTGGTAAATGAGAAGGTTCACAGGAGTGTGACTCCTGCAAACACTGTGTTTACTTGCAATACATTGCATAGTGAGGAATGTCTTAAGGTCTGAAGGCAACTGACAAATTCTCTGAAAGAATGACAAAGCCTTCTTTCTGTCCGGTGATTGAGTCGGAGAGCGAAGGCAGAAGTAGTTCTTCAGCTGATCAAGATGAAGGATGCTCAGAAGTGGGTAGGAATAGTATGATGACAAACGGATGAGGATCCAGTGGGCTGCATATCCAAGTTCTGGCTACATCCAAAGATCAATTCTTTTTACTAAACCACCCTATTGAGAGTCCATATTGAGCTGTGACACACTAAATTCTGCCCTAAATCATCACTGTCTAGATGTGTTCTGTATGAATGACCAACAGATTAAAACATTATATTTAGCTGTAAAACAGATTGTGTTGAAATATGTTTGCTGAGTTACTGACATTACTGTAGTAGTGTCTTTTACACCAATCCTTATTTTTAGAAGTCATTCTAGGGCTTAAAATACAAACCTCTGTGTTACGAAAATCAACTTTTTGTTACTTGTCTGGCAGTTAAGGATTTCTTCTTGGTTTTCATATGGAAAAAGAAATGGTAGGATTCAAGTCTTAGGAAAAAAAAATACAAGAAAAAGAAAAATGCTACTACCTGTATTTGAATTGTCTCAACAGATGTGTCTGATCTGTAAGTGTTATTTGAGTAGCTACTGCTATTAATATTAAGAAAAAACATGTGTTTCAGAGGAGTAAATATAACTCAAATGTGGGGTTTCAGTTTACCTGTACAAAGAAATCTTTCTCATTAGGTGAATTCTTGGAATGAGTGATTTTTTGAGGTGAATTCTTTGAATGCTGAGCCCTGAAAATGCATATTTTTATACGCATATTTTTTTTATAGCAGAGAAAAGACACTTTTCTTTATTGAAACATTAAAGACTTTCCTTTGGTTGATACGGTGTCAGATAAAATATTAATGTTTTTTCACAGAAGGAAGAAAAACTAGTGCAAGATAGAAAAGCTTCAAATAAACAAGATGTGCTTCTCTTAGATTTAGATGATTGTAAGTATCATGATTAAAGCTTCATTTTTCATATGGCATAAATTCAATTCAGTTAATTCAATGAATTTAAATGTTGGAAACATTGATTCTTTTCACTTTCTGTACCAGCTTCCTGACAAAAAATAATCACTTAGAACTATGATTCTATGATCCACCTATTTTTAAGTATAATTATTGCAGTTTGGGATTTTGTTTGTTTTAAAAATAGGAAATAGTTTCAAAATTTATAATGTATTGATATGTAAAACATTATTTTGATAACTTTTCTATATCTGAACTTATTTTCTGTTAAAAGAAGCTTCTTTTCTCAGGTGCCAATAGGTGTTATTTGTACATTTGTGAAACCTATGAACCAAGTGTGATATACTGAAAATCATGATTTTGAAGAACAGATTAAAATGTAATCTTGGAAGCGTTGGGTAGAGCTGGCACTGTTTTTTGGCTGTTTTCTAGTGTCATTCCTCAAGCTTACTTTTATAGGTGCAAAACATGTTAGAAGTGTGTTTATATCCGTATTGTTCATAACTTCAAAATGATAATGTCTTGCATGGATTAGATCAGACTGAAGGATAAAATAGAGGGAAAAAATAGGAAAGGAGGCCAAATATTTTTAATGTAAATATGGTATATACATATTTCACTCAATTATTTTTTTCATTGTTTGAGTATTGACTCTGTGTCTCAAAAAATGACCTGCTCTTAAGAAACATATGTACAAGGATAAAGTAATTAGATTAAGACATTAAACCTTTTTACACTTAATGAAAATAGCTCATTTTCCTTTCCAACATTCTAAATTTTTTTTTAAGTATCAGTTCCCTTTTTACTTACAGTCTGTCCTGTGACAACTCCACTGGCAGTTCCTACAGCAGCTGTTTTGTCCCCAAGTTTAACAGCAGACCTAGAGGGATTGAGTTTGCCAAGTTCATCAGTCATCGATGTAAGTAGCCTTTAAAAGTGGAGTGAACGGAGATGTGGGTGTCTTTAGTTTGAGAATCTCAGGTGGTTTTGAGGCAGTCAGTAAAATGATTTTCACCTGTAAAGGTCTTGTATAAAATTCTGGTTTACGTGCAAGTCTGGCAGCTTTTTTTTTCCATCTGTAATAATTATGTTCTGAAATGTGGAGAAAAGTATGAATATTGTATACCTGAGGTGTTCTTCAAGGATTTTTAGCCTTCATTTTATTCCTGTCTTTGCCTCAGGGAAACAAATCAGTATCCCAACCATACAAATCTTTCAAATCATGTAGTTGCTACGCTATCAAAAATAAACTACAATAAAATCATACTTGTTAATCCTTTGCATGTTTGTTTAGTGTACGTGCCTCCAATTATGATATTTTGCTACTTGGAGATGTTTTTTCATGAGTTTCTCATGGGACTACAAAGCATAGCCCCTGGGTGCAAATAAAAAGGGTATAGATTTACAGTCAGTGGCGTATCAGTATATGTCATGATTCATTCTGTTAGGGCTTTCTGCTGTGTAGCACTTTCCATTAGGGAATCTCAAAACTATAAGTATAATTAAGGTTAGCAAAGTCATGGAGTTAGAGGGCATTTCTTTGTTGGGGGAAAGGATAGTAGTTTATATTCTTCTTTTTTGGTTTGTGGTTTGTTTTTTTTCTGTCAATTATGTGTCCAGTGAAAATTTGCCATTTAATAAGGGTTCACATCAGTACAATATAGGATACTTACAGTTCTTAAAGTGACCAGAAAAAATACTAGTGTCACATGTGGGTTTTTTAGCCTAAACTTGTTTTTAATGAGGCTGTATATAGAACCTACATAGCAAGCATAGTAATTGCTGGAAAAGTACTTTGTTCTGGCTTTAGGAGCAATACATTAGAAAAATCAGATGCTTCTTATATTAAGAAGGTGCATGAGTATTTTGACTGAAGAAATAATTTTGACTGAAGAAATATTTTGACTGAAGATCTTGGGTGATTATTCAGTTTCATGTTTATAGGCTTTAAATTTTGGTCTAGAAAAAGGATAGAATCTATAAAGAGAGAATTTCCATTAACATATGGGATATTAGCCTTATTGAAGAAAATTGTGAAACCATTTAAATTTCACACAGAGCAGTTGCAATCTATGGGTGTGCAGTCACTTTACCCGATATGTAATTGTACACCTATCATACAGTCTGAAAACACCAGAAGTTCCTTTCCATGTTGCTTTGCAGTCCATGATGCAGTGTTAGGTGGCTTGCTGGAGTTTAACTGCATGTTTTATCTTTATTCCTGTGACTGCAATCCCACCATTGCTGCTTTGCTATAATTTATAGTTTTGACAGCTTTAAATGGAGGCTGTCATCTGTTCTTCTGGCTCTATGTTAGCCTAAGAATGACTCTGATGCCTTTGCTTTACTTCAGAATTATCCTCTTTGAGAGTAAGTTACAGGTGGCAATCAGTAATGCTAGATGCTCGAGAACACCCCATGTTTGCCAGTATCTTTGGGCCTTTCATCATCTACAGTACACATATACATGTTCCACTCCTGCATTCATGCATGCTTTCCTCATGATTGCCACTATTGCTAAATTGCTTCTCCCCATTCTTCAGAAGGTAGCTGCAATGGAATAAAGGTGCTGGATAGAAAGAGCCAAAAGGTGTAAGTTCAACATCAGATGAAATTCTGCCTGAAATGGTTCTGCAGAATGCTTCTTTCTTGCTACTGCTGAGCTCCTGGTAAAGCACATAATCGACAAAGACGCTGGAATATTTCTTAATACTCCCTGCTCTGAGAAGAACCCAAATCACTTAAGAATTATTTGTTGCTGCCCCTGGATAGTGATTAAATGTTTTGGGCTGTATTCTGTTTTCAGATCTAAGCTCAACTCTCATTAACATTGATAATAATTGCAGATACACATGAGGACCTTTGCTCAGTTTTGTGCACTGGGAAGCACCAAAAATTAAAAGCTGTTCTTTTTATGATATATTCATATTATTTGAAAGTCTTGCATCTAAGTAGTTAAATAACTGTTGTTACGTTGTTGAGCACCATCAGGTAATTTTTCTAAAAGTTAAAATATAAAAATTTTAAGCTTTTGAGATTTTATGTGGGAGTGTCCCACTTTAAAACAGTATTTTGAATTTAATCTGTGGTGACTAATTCTAAAAATAAAGAGAATACTTGTCATACTTGAGAAGAGTTTTTCTTCTTTCAATGGGAGCAAAAATGAATTTAACTGTAGGGCACATGCCAAACCAACAGTGAGAAATTAATTTATTACTAGAGAATGGAGAGCATGGAGTAAAAATAGATAAGTACAGTATATGACCCTGATATCAAAGAAATGTAGCAGCCACTTATCTTGGAATATGTCAGGCAGTCTATTATTCAAATCATTCAGCACTGTAATTGGATACAGCTTTTAGAAAAACCTGTAACTCCAAATTCATAGCTGCTGAACATTATAGAAAGTATAAATACAGGAATGGTTTTACAGTAATGGTATGGGTATCTAAACCTACAAAATCAAAATATCCTTGAATAGAAACTAGAGTGAATAGAAACTACCTGATGCTTTGTCCTGTGGCTCATAAATTTTTATGATTTGTGTTTATAAGTAGCACATTTTCCCCCTCATATCAACAGACACATTAATGTTATAGTTCCAGAAAAAACAAAATTCTCTGGTAATTTATGGATAACTTTCTTCCAACTGGCTACAAAACAATAAATCTTTATGCATGCCTCTGCCCTGGTACATGTAGTCCATCTTCAGGTGGCTCCAATGAATCAGGTAACTGAGGCTGCTAGAGGCTACTATGGATGGAGCTTTTGGGAGTGTGCACACAAGGTAAATCAGACCTAAGTGCTTGGGGAAGCTCTGCATTTCAAGTTGATTGAGTTTTAGATGGATACAAATGTGGGCTTGAAAGATACTTGAAGATGCAATGCCAATGAAAAACAGGAGGCAAGAGAAAGCTGCAAGCTGTCAGTGTATAGCAGCAGCAGTCTGGAAACACTGGAAATGGGTGTTGTCCGCTAAAAGGAGGTTACAGATTGAGGGAAGAGGGAAATTGAAAGCAAAACTCATGAATGTCATTAGGACAGGGAGAGTTATAACCTGCTGCAGGAAGTAATATTTTGAGCAGGAATGGTGAGCGGAGGAAGAGGACAGCAATAGTATCAGAAGATGATGAGGGGAGTGGTCATCTGTTCCTACCCATCACTCAGCTGATGAAAAAGCTAAACCACCTGTTCTTTTCTCATTAGGATTTTAGACAGTAAAATTGTACAAGCAACTGCTCTCCTAAATGTGTAGAGCCCTCAGTATGCTGCATATGATAATTAACTTGCAAAAATGGCACATATTTTTAAAAATAAAATTAACGGGAAAGAAGTACTGCTTTGGTAGCGATACATTTGTTATGTTTCAGAACAGTGTTAGTGCAAGGGAGAATGGACAGCTGGGTATGAGCTTTGATAGAGCAGCATTTGGATGAAACAGTGTATCAGAAGTATGGGCTGAGTTTAGTAGGATTTGAGGTGAAAAAATTGCTTCCCCTGCCCCAAATAGAGGATAATTTGGGGAAAAAGTCAAGACTCAGTAAAAGAAGTTTGTGGGAAAAAAAAAAAAAAAACAGCAAAAGAGAGAAAAATGTTGTAGTGGGAAGGTACAAAAAATATTTGATGCAGCAATTATGGTTAATGGTGGTATAAGTGTAGAAGTGGTACCACTGTATTTAATGTGGTTTTATTGAGTTTTGTCAGTGTATTCTCTTGATAGTGGCTATTACCAATTATATGCCTTTATTGTTTTCCATTACTTGTGGTTCCACAGAACCTCTTTAGGAAGGGAGGAGTAAATCATCTTGTTTTCTGTCTCATGTCTTCTATAGAACTTCTGACTGTATCCACGTTGAGAACTTCTTTAGAGTGCTGATGCATAGAGCAGAAATAATGGCTTTTGACAAAAGTCAAGGTCAAGCCGCAGACCTGTCAAACCAGGTGATAAATACATTTAATTTCAAATTGAGCACACTTACAGAATTCCTTGAGAAATAGTAAACATGAAGTCCCTCAATATTCAACTAGAGATGTTTTCTGCACAAGAGAACACCTTAAATTGTATTTTATTTTTAAGTTGTTGAGGTAGTCTTTCCAGGGGAAGACTTTCTTTATAATTTAGTTTGCTCTGCCCATTTAGATTTTTTGTAATTCCACTATAGCAAGTGCGACAACTGACACTGAAATATGATCTTTTCCTTTGTGAGGGATCTCTTCTTAGAAGTGCCAGAAATACAAGAATTCCAATAATGAATTATACCATGGCTCTGGTCTTTTATGCAGCTTGCAGGAGAGGTTAGCATGAGGTGCTAAAGAACTCTCAAAATCCAGAAGTAGAAAAATTAATAGTAACTCTTCAAATAGTTATTGGTCTGCACTCAACTTCATGAGTTGTATTTTTTCAGAGCTTTACTAGCAGTATTTATTCCATAACTAGATGCAGTTATTGTGTATATAAGCTCTAGTCTGAGGTGTTGCCTCAGGCATGGCTGTATCAGAAGAAACATTAACTTGTTAATGTCATGAAAGAGATATAGTGCAATCACTTGTGATGGCAGTTACTGCAAGCAGTGGTTTGACTACATTCTGGGCACTCTTCTGCCCCATGTTTGCGTAGAGATTTTCATCTACTACACTGTTTTTTAAGTATCTAGTTTTATATTTCTGTAAATACATTCAGTCCTTCTTAGGAACTTAGAAGATGTTTCTTTTAAATCAATTTTCAGCATTATCCACACCTGCTCTTTTATCAGATATTTTGTATTAGGATAACACAGGCTTACAGTATTGTTGATATATTTATTTCTTATGTTTTAGCATTTGCTCTCTTTGTTTTTCAGCTTTCCACAAGAACTGGCTTAACCTTTTGGTGTCTCATTACAGGAGCGCTTTTTCTTGTGCATTAAATGTTTTCATTATACTTATTCTGAAACCCACTTCTTTATATAAAGCTTGAAACTGGGAAGATGTGGACTAAAGTGAAGGGGTCACAGTGAAGTGTCACACCATAGTCTACAGGGCTTTTGTCCCTGTGCGTGCTTATAACTTATTTACATTGTTTACCACACTTGAACATGAAGCAAACATGTTTTCAGACTTCTGCAAAAATTTCTCTCTTGTTTCTTAAGATGGTGCTTTTTCCATGTGAGACAGTTTTAAAGTATCTGTGTTTTCTTCATTTTCTCCTACTCTGCTCTATGAGAGCAAAAGGCTTAATACAACTACTTTTTACAACTGCTGTGTGTTAGTAGGATGCCTGGAAAAGCTTGCATGTTATGGAACAAGCGAAGAAAGTATAATCTTTTAAATTTAAGAGTTAAAAGCAACTTTCTCTTAATGCTGCCCAAAATTCAATTGTGCAGCTGATTAGGTGTGTCTGATGCTTGTGGGAAGGCAGCATGGTCCAGTGGATACAGAACTGGGTGTTACATATGGAAAAGGAGTTCTATTTTTGGGTTACTATTTGCTGTGTGATCTGGAGAGAGTAACTTAATCTTTTACTTTTCTGTCTGTAAAATGAGGGTAATGATGGTTACACACCTTGGGAGAGCACTTGGAGATCTACAGATGAATGTAGCTGCTCATCAGCATATATTAACCATTGCCAAGGCAGAATAAGGAATAAAGCGCAAAGTCCTCTGGCATGATTGTGGTTTTCTAAATTTGCTGTGTTCTTAACACACACCAATCTACATCATACATTTGAAAGTTACGATGTCCTTTCAGAAAATGCATCTACATAATTTTAAAACTAATTTTAATAAAACTTTCATGTCTATTAAGTGCATTAATACTTTAAAAGTCTCACTTAAGAAACTTCAACTTCTCTTTTGAGAATTTGTAGTTCAAACATCATCATTCCTGTGAGTCAGGAACAGATTTCTGATACAAGACACTGGTCCATGTAATAGTATGCCCAGTCTGGGAGAAATATTACATTATTTGTATTACATTACAATCTAATTGATTTAGTTGACTGCTGTGTGGCTTAGTACTAGATATTTTCCAGATTGGGTCTTTTATTTATGCTTTTATATACAATTTATACATATATGTTACAAAGTACATATGTGTAAACAATTACATATAAATAATTACATAAGTATAATGTGTAACAAGTTAGCAAGTTTTATATTAATTAAATTATATTGTGAGTAACCAGGTCTTTTATTAAAGTAATACTCTGATTCAGTGCTATTGTGCTTTTATNAGTGCTAAAATTTCAAAGAAAACTGCAATCATGATATTAAAATTGTATTTATATAATAGAAATTATATTGAGGGGATTGTACTGGAAAAAAAGAAAAAGGAAATCCTCTAGGTAAGTAATCCTTTAGTAACTTGGATAAGTTACTGTGTGGAGGAGACCCTCGATCATTTTTTTCCTTCCATTTAAAAGTCAGTACTGTCCTTAAAACTAATCCAGCTTATTTGATAATTAAATGCTTAGATCTATGAGAGAATTTAAAGTAAGGTTTCTTTTTTCTTTCCAACATTAAAGTTATATATACTATGCTCCTTAAATTAGAGCTGCTGTAAACAGAGTTGGTGCTGTTTAAAAATAAGCATGTGTAATGCATGGTGATGATTCCATAAGTTACTTTTTAAATATGTAGTGTGGTAATGTACAAAAAACAGTGTCTGTATGTGTGTTACTCTGTGTAACTCAGACAGAAGAGAGAGGTAACCNTTCAAAGAAAACTGCAATCATGATATTAAAATTGTATTTATATAATAGAAATTATATTGAGGGGATTGTACTGGAAAAAAAGAAAAAGGAAATCCTCTAGGTAAGTAATCCTTTAGTAACTTGGATAAGTTACTGTGTGGAGGAGACCCTCGATCATTTTTTTCCTTCCATTTAAAANTGATGATTCCATAAGTTACTTTTTAAATATGTAGTGTGGTAATGTACAAAAAACAGTGTCTGTATGTGTGTTACTCTGTGTAACTCAGACAGAAGAGAGAGGTAACCTAAGCCATATTTTTGTTTTATTTTGTCAATAAAACCAAGGTCTTAAAAATTTCAACCACATCTTTCTAAGGTAACGTTTACCTCTTCGCATCTTTAGCATCTATTAGACATAACATGGGACATATTCATTGACCCTAAAAATTTTCATCAGTCTCATGCGCTGGAAGGGGGCAGCCCCAGCCAGACAAGAGGCTCATTTCAATTTTAACGGCTGTAATTAAAGGTTAATTCACTGAGTCAGGATTAACAAGGAAAGTACAAATGATAGGAAAGCAGCTGCCTTTATAATACAGGATTAGAACAATGCAATTACAATAAGAATTAGAAAAAATCAACTTGCTGAAAAGGTTCTGTAATGAATGAACTGCATTTCTCTGTTCTTAATTGTAGTACTTAAACATGAAGACTCTGCAGCACAGTTGGGTTTGAGGGGGGGTTTTTTGTTGTAATAACACTTGATCAACAGTGTGTCTAATAAGATAGTATGCCAACTATAATGACAGCAACTGTTATATTGATAAATTTAATACTATGCTGTACTGAAAACCTTCAGGCTTTTATATTATAGCAATAGATGCTTGCCACATAGATGACTGATTCAAACTTTGGGATTGAAGATTTATTTCTATTACTCTTTTACAGTTGCTTATTTTAGCCAGTTGCTTTAAACAACCTTAATATTAATTATTTTTTTTTAGAAAACACTGACTTTAAAGTTTCCTTTTACATTACCTGCACTCATTTTATGTGATACTTTAACGTATCAAAAAATAATTTTCTTTTTAAAGAAATACATATACGTCAAGTAAACTCAGACTTTAGTATCCTAGCATAACTGTATGTGTGTAGCAGTTGCATCAGTTGGTATAATTTAAAAGCTGGTATAATAATACTTTCACACAGTCCCATCTTGTGCAGTACCAAGCACATGGGTCACTTATGTATAAGTGCAAATTAAAGTTCTGATCTCCTCTTCTCAGATACTCCTGCTCCCAATTGCTAGTTTTAAAGCCCATTCACTTCTCTATTCTCTTTTAACTTCAAAGATACAACTTCTGTAATAATCTATTCAAAAATGTCTGTGTTTACTGCTCAACTAAGACTTTGGAAATATATGCTACCTTATGAACTTAAATTTTCAAAAGATAATACTTCACAAATGCAATCAGGGGGACTACTCTGAAAACTGAGGCTCCCTGAAAGAACTATGCATTTTTATCAGTTGCATTAGAGTTGTGCTGAAATATCATCTGGATGCTGGAATACAGCTGAGTATTATTACTTTAAAAACCTAACAATCTTTTATTGGAAACTAATAGTTATGTGGAAATATTTGAAAGCTATGTGGTTTATGTACACAAAGCTGTAAGCACAGTACCTTTTGATAATAAATGGTAATATTAATACCGGTTTGCTTTATAAAAGTTATTTATGTGTTTTATCTAATGGCAATGGATAATAAGAGGAATGTTTTATGCCTACTGCTATTTGGATTACTCTGAGTATTGTTTGGCTAAAAAAGCTGGGCCAGAATGTGTTTCTAACAATATTTTGACATTAAAAGCTCCAAGAAAGCTCTTTTTGGTGAGGGCAGTTGATAACTTTTCATTCATAATTAGCTCATAGAGAACCAAGAGACATTTCAGGGAAATTGAACTGTCAGTGGGTAGAAACAAGCATTTGACCTCATCACATTGAGTGGGGCCCATCATAATTTGTTCATTTGGTGCCCATCAGCCCAGCCTCATCTCTCATACGGCACCTCGCTGACCTTCCCTCTCCAATTCCACTCAGTTCAACTTTAATTATGACTCTGCAGACCCGAAGAAATATTGCAGCTTGCTCTCAAAAACCCTGAACTGCCACTCACCAAAAGATTGGTTTTTAACAGGTAATAAATGCCCAAAGGAAATGGTGCTGTGTCCCACACAGAGTAAAGCAGCTTTTTTTTTTATTACTTTTGAAATTTTCCTGCCTCTCAATTGTCACTTTCCCAGTGAAAATTTTATTTCATACAGAGTAGGAGACCAGCTCCAGTACCACAGGAATGCTTTCGGGTTGGTATTTTTAATCACCTTTTTGATGCGAAAAAGTTTTACATAATCTGCTAACCCAGAAACGTATTAAAATAGCCAGCTGTTACTTAAAAACTGAAATAATAACTGAAGAGAGTGGGGTTTGGGGGGTTTAAACAATTCCTTCTGAAAAGCTCTGAAACTTAGTCTGAAACCTGGAATCTGATTTTCTTCTGTGGTATAGAAATTAACCAAGATACTCGTACCACTGTTGGCAAATTTTGCTGAAATGGTGGTGTGAACCGTGTGACACTTGCAGAGGAGCTGTGGTTTGCCAGCTTGCTGGCGAGTATTTGTGAATAGCTTTTGCTAAGCAAACTGTTAGAAAACTAGCTACCTGGAAAGAAATTACAAATTGCTACTGGATTTAAAAGCGTGCTTCCATCTTAAAAAGATGTTCCCATGAATTTCTGAGCAAATAAAAATATTCAAAACTACAGTACTGGAGAGTGTATCCTTGTGGTGAATGTTAAACTGTCAGCAGGATTTTCAGGTCATTTGACAAAAAGGATACAGGTGCAGTAGCTAGCAGTGAAGGTGACTGCTAGTTTCATCAATCACTTTGCCTTTCTTTAAGTTGATACATAATGGACCCCTTCAATCAGCTTCCTTGTTCTTTGTCACTTGTTTAGGAAGAAGAAAAAAGAGGGTGGAAGGGCTGGACTTTAAAGTCAAGGTTATAAAATGAGTTGTTACTTATTTACACAGGGTAAGGAGGATAAGTCATTGTGAGAAGGGGCTCTTCATAAAATGTCGAGTTTGTCAATGGGTGATAATATGCAGTTTGAAGCTTCGTGCAGACCTTGAACAGTGACAGTAGTTGTCAAAGCAGTGATTCTGAAAAAGAATTTAAAATTAAGACGTTGTTTAGTGACAGAGACACGACATGTGCCAGAAAATGTGCTAATCAGTGTTCACTTTATTTTCAGAGGGTCACAGTAAATGATGATACTATGACAAAGTTTGTTTAACTGCAAAAGCAGACTTGTAATAGAAATACAATGTGATTTTATACAGCACCTAGAAGGCTGTCGATATCATTTTCTTGTGTAACATACATTAACTACACATAACAGTCAATTCAATTTTATGACAACTGTATACCTAATACATTAATTTTAGGGTGCAACAAGAAATTTTTTTAACCTGCCTATATGATAGCTGTTTAACAAGCTATAATATTACATACTTGTTTGCCCAGAATTATATGTAAGTCGGAGATTTCTGATGTTAAGACTTTTTGCATTTATCACCTGCAGCACAGCATTGTGAGGCTATGGTGAGAATTCTGAGGACTGTACTTTACAAATAAAAATGTAGAGCTCTTCACTAGAGATGTATTTAAAAATACAACTTTTCATATTTCCTGCATTCAAAGATTCATGCTATTGAGGTGTAAGCCACGTGTACAGGTTGTGCATGTTTGTGGGGTTTTTTGTGTGACAGATGGTAGTTCTGGGGGTTTGTACTTTTGCACTGAGGAATGATGTTTAAAAACCACAGAGGTCCTTTATAATTTTAAATTATGCCCTTCCATATATTTAACAGCATACTTATTGGCTTACTCTGCTGATTCCAAAAGAAGAAACATATGGTTTTTATTTCTTCACTCAAAACATAGGATGCATAGAGAGTGCAGAAAAATCCTTGTTGAAGCTCCCCTTCTCTCAGAGGGGGGCATCTTATGGATTTCAAAATACAGTGGTAGTGAGGTCTCGAAGATATTATATGAGTCACTGCTTGTGAATACAGCAGATTTGACATATAAGGACATTACAGTGGGTGTGAGTTGCTTTTGTCTGCCTTTTTTCTTGATTGGTCTGTGTTTGACTGAGGCTTGGATTGCATAAAAAGCAGAACTTCAGAGCAATGTAAAGGGAATCCTACGATTTCACTGGAAGATTCTTTTCTGATGAGGATCAGAATTTGCCCTAGAACTTACATGCAGTTTCACATACATCTAACCACCCTGAGGGTCTGTGAGCTTTGAAACTAAATGCTTGTTAATATAGATGAAAACAAGACATTTTATCACTTAGAAGGTATTTAATCACAATTTCTGAAACTCGGTGATATTTTTTTAGCTTGGCATATTTGAAAAAAAAGACTTGGTTGATGCGTGTAATACTCCAACTTGTCACTTCTTGAAGAGTCATCATCACATGGAGTTAAACACCTGATACTCAAATTATAACACCAAGATTTTTGTCCCAAAATTTTAAGACTAACATAAAAATTGTTTGGGCAAGAAAATACTTTGGCATTGAAAGGAAGAGGTATGCATAGGGGTAAGTTGTTAAGAGGTGTGTCTGCTGTTAGGGCATATCATTCCTGACACGGATTAGTAGAACATCGCAGTTGTTACAGTAAAGTGACTTGGAATCTTTTAAATTCTGTCAGCAAAGACGTATTTTGTTGTGCTGTAAATGCTCTTGCTAATCCTACATGAATTTGGGATACTCCCCATTGCCCACCTCCAGACACATGTTAGGGTTGCTCTTTTGAAAAGTTGGGAAATGAAGTGCCACTGTTTTCTCACACTAGCATAGTATAGAAATATTTTCAGTTCTTTTATGTCATAGACTCTAGAAAATTTTGGAGAGATGGTGGATTTTTATAAGGTCCTTTTTAGAAGTTGAATGGTGCTGTGATTAAATACATTATCATTGGAGAGAGAATTTTTGAAAAATTCCATATAATGGTAGACTTCCACTTTATTTGCATGCTTTTCACCTCGTGACTTGGAGAACAGTGCCATGACATATTAAGACTGAAAACAAGAAGTTCCAGAAACTTCCTGAATCAGTTTTGGGTGCTCTGCAGTTGAAGAAAGTTTTCATTTTAAACTTTTATTTGGATTAGGAAATGTTTTCAGCTGTATATGGCTGCATATAAAGTATCACTCGGTGTTTCTAGTCCTTAGCATCTGTGTTCCTGATTTGAAGATCCCGTAAGAACTAGGGAAAGCTACATTTGTAGGACCTGTAAAGTAGACCTTCTGGTTGTGTAGTGGAGTTCAGGAATTCATGCCTATAAAAAAAGGTTTGTGTACAAAATTTTGCTATTATTATTTATTATCAAAATTTACTATTATTCTGCTGTTTCTGCATAAGGAACTTTGTCACACAAGAAGCATTAGGACATAATCTTACTACATAAATCATACATTTCAACTACTAGTGAATACATTTGTATATTAAAAGTTGTTTTAAAATGGAATAAGTTTTAATAAATGGTCATTGTTGCAATCTTCCTTCTGCTACATTTGCCCTTAATTGAGTGACAGTCTTTGGAAGATGTAGACAATAGTAGCAGAAATACTCTGTATTAGTTAATACCAAGGTAATTTCAAAAGTGGATGTGAAAAAATTACCTGCCTGATTTTCCTTCAGTCATCAACTGGGACTTAACTGTGGCCACAACTACTTGTGTAAAACAGTGTGCTTACATTCAGGATCTGTGCCTATAAACTAAAGCCTCTATTAGAGATGGCCATAGGGTGAGGGGGTTTGTTGGTATTTTAGCAATGGTCTCAGGTTAAGTGTAATTTTTGCAAACTAAGGAATTTTTTTTTTTCAGGTTAAAACATTGCGTGTAAAAGGAAAGAAAGCTAGAGAAAATTTAGAACATCAATATCGTATATAGGAGATATATTCCAGTACATGCAGAAATTCTACACACATTGAAGAAGTGCTAATTATAGGTGTATATATGCAGTGAGTTCAGTGCTGACTTCAGATTTTGCCCCAGCAGATGAGTTACTGTGCATTAAGATCATCTGGATAGAAGCTAAAATAATGTGTTGCATTCTTCAACAAAAATATAACGACCAGGTTTCAAATATAGCTGTAATAAATTGGCAAAAATGTATTTTACAGTTTATCATTTGTAAATATCTATGGTAGATTTCAAATAGCTTGTTACAGGCTGAGTTCACATTGGTTTGTGGTAATATTGTGTAATAAGATTTTCAGTTTATATTATTCACTTACCCTGATACGAGAGGTCCTTTTCAGAGGGAAAGTATGAACTGGGTGCCTATGTTGGAAGAAACCAGTACACCGTAGTTGTTATAGTATAACCCTAACTGTAAACTTTCATACTATAGCCAGTAGGGTTCAGTGTATTTTTATTTTAGATGTAGCTAGAGTGCTACATATATTATTTTATAGATTTTAGAGTGCCAATATATTATTTTGATTCTGGCTGTTTGCCAGAATCAAAATAATATATTAGAAACCATTTGTAGGAACTTCTTTGAAGTCAGTTAGACTCAATGCCGAAATCTGTATTAAATCCCTCTCAGCAGCATCCACTATCTCAAATTCATCTTTAGGATGCAAGGTGAAGCTGCCACCATACTCTGGTTTTCTGACTCTTCAGGTAATCCCAGGACTTTCCAGACAGGTAGTTACTGGAAGGTTTGAATGGCTGAACTGGAGTAAATGTCTTGTTTTGTATATTGGGAGGATGACTTTTCCTACAAACACCTAATGACTCTTGCCAAGGAGTTTAAAGTACCATGCTGCTTGGTGACAGTCACACACATGCATCATCCACGAGCCTGTCTGCTTTTCGTTTCATAGAAGCATATATAGAACAAAATGATAGTAAATCCTGAGGTTTCCCATACACAGATAGGAATATCACCATTTCATTTGGTGACCATAATTTTCAAGCTGAAACCTGGGTTGGGATAACAGTTTAAGCCATTGAGTGTGGGCATTTTTTGCAAAGTAGTTTAAAGAAAATTCTCTCTTAACGACTGTTTAAGCCATTTTCACAGTCCACTGGTGGTCCTGGCATACCCTATGGTGAAGACTGTGCACTTCTAAATTTATACCAAGGTTTGTGGCCCATAATTATGATACTGAGTTCAGCCCCTTTGATCATGTTTGTGTAATAACCCTGACTCAATCGTGAGAATATACCCATTTTGTTCTTTCTTGTATGACTTTATAAAAGATTTCATTAATATTTTCATTGGATTATTGAAGTGATTCATTATGCTTAGCCAGAGGAAAAGGTAAAGACGCCAAATCTCAAACAAAACCATGTGTTGTTGTAATATAAAGCTTTAAGCTCTTTTATACATGCAAAACACAATGTGTGTCACTTCCCCTTCTGCCCTCCGAGCTCCGTTACACATAAAAAACAAAACGAGTGTATGCTCAGTTTTAAAAGTGCTTGTTTAATGTGGTATGGGACCAATAGAGTTTTCTGCTGTTCATGAACTAAGTTTCTCATGAACTAATGTTCATGAACATCTAGTTACTTTGTATCATGTAGCAATCTTTATGCTTTAAGAACAATACTTGATTCAGAGAGAGTTATTGGGAAACTGCCTAGTTGGTTATATTTTAAGAGAACCACAGAAAACACATATGGGATGTAAAAATATTAGAAAAGCGATAATGTAATACTACAGAAGATTTTTATAGTCTTTAGATTTGCGGATTACTTCGAACATAGTTTGAAATAATTATTCTATACCTATTTGTAACCATAAAAATATTTAAAAGTTAACAGAGAGTTAACAAAAAGAAAAGGATTCATTTTCGCAGCTTTACAGGTGCAGGCTATGAGCAGTAAAATAAGTGCTCTTTTGCTTAAGATTCATATCCATGTGATTTAAGAATCAATAGGAGTTATTGGGGAGGGGGTGATAGAATAATAATTTGATCTCAAAAAAACTTGCAAAGAAAACAAGTCAGTGTTGAAATTCAATAAGAATTTTTGGAACTTGTTTTCTAATGTGAAACCAATACTGGTTTAAAGATAAGAGCATTAATATGCTAATTTTCAATTAGCCTCACTGACATATTAATCAATTAGGGAAGCGTAGAGCCTAAAAGTTGGTGACAGTGCAAAAAGAGCAGAGTTAGGATATATTAGAAATTAAAGGACTTCCTTCCAGACATGGCTTTTAGAAGGTGTTTTAGTGGATGTAGCGCAGTTAAATATGCCTTTGATGGAAAGCTATTTTAAGTATTTTCCAGAATTTGACATGATTTCCTCAAGGTTCTGTATGTCTGGATAAGTTAGCCCAAATTGAATCATGGTATCCTTTTGCTTTTTTGGACTGCAGAAAATAGAGTCTAGCTTGCCTGTTTGGTTTGTGCACTCCCTATCACAGGAATGCTGTCCTTAGTTTGGCAGATCCATGTGAACATTAAATAAGTATGCTCTAAAATTGGGTTTTGCTATAGCTCCTTGAAATAATACAGAGAAGGATGTTGACATACTTTCTGCAATTCTTTGTTTGCTTTTTATTTTGACTTTTTATTAATTACTGATTTTTTATTTTGGTAAGAGCTGCATAGACATTGCTCATGATTCTGAGTAACGTGTAACTGGTAACAGAGTAAAAGATCCAGAGTATATACTCTTTCCTGCCAGTAGTTGTCTTTCCTTTGTTTCCCTGTTTTTCCATCTTTCTCCTGATACTGTAAATAATAGTTAATATAGTTCATAGTTAAGTTGCTCTCATAGCTTCAGTTGAAAGATCATGTAAATGTGGCTGGGCTACATGATAGTCCTTCTCTTAGCTGTTGCAGAGTTACTGGAGCATAGCCTTACAGTGAGTGTAAAAAGAGGATATAGCTCTCACAGCTCAGTAGGTCATTCCTGGATTATGTCATGGATATTGCCAATAGGAGGGCAGTAGAAGGGCTACTTAGATTAAATGATTCAGTCCACCGCTTTAACAGGATGTAATTTAGAGGAATAGAATTATCATTATTCTTGGGAGCAAATATTTTTTCGCTAATATATGTTTCATTTAAACATACTTACATTTCTGAATCAGGATCAAAAAATGTATTATTGCAGCATTATTAAGCTAAGGAACAAATACCAAAAAAACCCGACAAAATTTGTTTGGAATAATAAGTAATTATGATCACATAAATAATTATTATTATAATACTTCATACAGGAAAGCCTATACAGCTCTGTTTTCTTTAGTAGGTTTAATAAAACCTGTAGTGCTTTTTATTTTAAGTAACTATGGAAAGTCGGTTTTTGTATTAATGTAAACTTATTGAGCTGGCTAAAAGAAGCAACTTTGTGTGCAAAGGATTCAGTGGCTTGTAACTAATCAGCTTTGATGTGATAAAGGCAAAACTCTTGTCAGTAATCTTAAGGTTTTTCTTTTATGTGGCTAATGACTGGAAGACATGTAAAGCAAAATCCTAATGTTGCACTTCATGTTCTTATATAACAAGTAGTTTAAAATATTTGCAGCTTCTTTTAGGGTGATGGACCATCTGACTCATACCAGTACAGCGTTCCTGTATGATATCCTTGTGCAACCCCTGCACTGTCTTTTAATTTGTGGTGGCTTTCAGTCAAAATGGGGTGGGAGGACAATGTATATTTTTTCACCCATTATTTATTTATTTATGCCATTTTAAACAGCTGTCTAAAAAAAAAAAAAAGTTTTGCAAGTTTAATCTTAATAATCTTCACCCAAAAAAAGCAGACACACTATGTCATAAAATAACTATTAGTGACTAGTTTGTATCCTATAAATCTAACTTGAGTTGATAATATGGTCCATTACCAGCTAACTACACAGAGTATTTTTCATTTTACACTCTTCAGTTACTTTTTAGTGAAGTGTTAAAAAATATGAAGCTTTTCTCCTCTCTAAAATTGCACACTGTCTGTCTTTTATTAGGGAGATAACAGCTCTTATAAATGTTTCAGTAAGCGTTAAGTAGACAGTTATGTGCACTCTCATTCCACGCTTATTTGCTTACTGTAATAAACTGATAAAATATGTGTGGTTTGTCTCTGTGTATCTGCAGGCACCATGAGTCACATAGATTTCCTTTAGAAATAATGTTGTGTCTGCAGAATTGATTGGTTATTTTCATAAACCATCCAAAGGTACACAAACAACTTCTATTATTTAAACATATGCTGCATAAGATTTGTAGGGGATTATCTCCTGGTTACTAGATGCTTCTTGTTCTGTTAACTCTTTGGAGGGTATTTAACCCCAGAGTGATTGCAGGTATCTGCCCTGTACATATTGTATTTGTAATTGTACGCATTAAAAACTGTTGAATTAAAACCAAAATGTCTGTTTCCCAGACTGATGTGACAGCATTACGGTTACACCAACCTTTGCCAGCTCAAAACCCTTGCTAGCAAGTAGAGGGCTCTGGAGAATTCTACAGAACTAAATTCCTTTGTTCAGCATATATACATTTTATTTATTTCTAGAAGTACGTGTTAAATGTAACTGAAAATTAATGTTCTACGTGAAGGAAGGTGGTTAAAACATAATGCCATTATTCTGGGTGTCCTTTGCATGTCTCTTGCTCTGTATAGTATATTGAAAATAAAAGTGAATAGCTCACAAATGAAGTTATGACTGAAACATGCAAAGTAATGCTGAAAGGAGCATGGATGAAAATCTTTAAAAATTACAGGAAGGTTGTAAAACTTGAGTCAGTGTTAAGTATAGTGAGGTATTTTTGCTGTGTGCATATGTCCATATATCTACATTTTAGAGTTTCAGACTACTAACTTGTTATGCTTTCATTCCTGTTAGTCATATTAAAAAAATCAGCTGTATGTTAACACGTAGAAGGTAGTGTACTTCAGAATACTAGTTTTAACATGAATAAAACGTATTTCCTAAGCTTGTTAATGAAAAATGGTTGAACCATTAATGAAATAACTTTTCTATTATGCATGTTCAATGCAAATTGAAATAAATGTTAGAAGATAAAGGCTATGCTTAAATGTAGAATTAAGATCCTAATTACATCTTAAAACTTAAGCTTTACTCGTTAAGTGGTTTAAATAACAGGTGCTAGTCTGACTATGCTAATAACATCTTACTGCTATTGTCTCTTTCTATGTACCAGTAAGATACTTACTATTCAAAGGACCTCCTTTCTTACTTCCTGATAACTGAATTGGTTTTTGAGAGTTTGACCTTGTTAATTATTTCTGTAAATCCAAGCAGAGTGTTAATCTATTACAGTTTGGCTATAGTATTCAAAGAGGGTTTGAATTTTTAATAACTTTGAAGGTCCATATAGTCTGTACTTTTTCCATTAATTTTCTTTCTAAGTCATGTGATGTCACGGGAGTCGTTATTTTGTAAATATAATCCACTTAAGCTACATAAAGGTAAACCTAACCTTATTTATGAACACAAAATGGCATTGGAGTAAAAAGATACCTGACTGTTACGGTTTTGTAAAATTTTGCTGAATGGTGTTCTTAGACAATAGATTTATATATGCTCTTACTTAATCAGCAGTTGGACTGAAAAAAGTGACCCATTAAAAAATGCCGTGGCTGTATACTTCAAGTGATATCACTACTATTATTTGAAGAGGGACAAAAATTTAAATATTTCACTATAAGTTCTATTGTGAAAGAATGTATTTTCTTCTGTATTCTTCTTCAGAACTTTTCTTCTGGATATATATGGTAATTAAATATGTTTTCCCTGAGAACATTATGTTATTTTTTAGGTGGAGGAAAATATCTGAACTTCACAATTATTAGTAAATTTAAAGATTCTAAGTTAGAGGTGTGGAGTTTCCCCACTTCAGACATATTCTGAAACTAACATTAGCCTTCACACTGAAGGTTAATGGTAGATTATTAATTTGTTTCTAAAACCACTGATACCAAAGTTCTTGTGTGTTAGAGAAAGAAACACTAGGTAAAAAGTTGAAAATTAAATCCTACGTGGAAGTTTTTGAGGTGGTGTTTGCTTGATCATATCCTCTATGTGTGTTTTAGGTTGAGTTTTGAGGGGATGGGAAGCCTTTCTGTATTTATTTGTTCTTTGTTCTTCATGCAGTATGGTATGTGTGAAACTTAATGCATCTCCTAAAGCCACCTCTGAGTACAAACTAATTTCCTGATGTACTTTTCTTCAGCTTTCATTGGTGTAGTGCTCATAGTTCTCACATTTCTAAACATTTATTACTGGATTTTTCAGATCACTCATTTGAGTTGATGGTTTTTACTAGCCTGGCATTCCAGTTCAGAAACTGGTGCTCAGAGAGGAAGAGTCAGTTGGGTGCTTGTTAACTTCTAAAGTTTTTCAGCGGGGTTCTTCAGAGCCCTATGTTTTCCATATACTCTCCCATTTCTGTAACAACTTTTGGGTTTAATCCCAGCTCTTCCTGCTTCACATGTTACTGAAGGTGTTAACTAAGTAGTCGGATCAGCCCCTTGATGCTGGCAATCAGGAGAATGATTTTGTAGGGAAGCAAGATCAAAGCCTGTTCTTCTTGCTTAGTTGCTTGGATCCTTGAACATGCTGCTATTTGCAGTTGTCTCTTTCACTTTCAGGGCTTTGTGTGGGGCAAGAGAAGATGGACACTCATCAGTCAAAACAGATGAGCAGGTGTATCTAACAGATACACTACAAAGTTCAGTAGCTCAGTGCATTGATGAGCCAAATGAGATTTTTGTGATGAGCAATTGGCTTTTTCAACCTCATGGTCTGTCTGTGTTTACTTTTGATGTAATTTCTTAATTACATGATTTAAAGCCTTTCCTTAAAACTTAATACAGTTTTCTGCATATTCCTTACACTTTTGAGCTCATGATTACAAATTTTCTAATCAGCAGTACCTTCTGGGAACTTGCAGACTGAATGCCTTTCATTCGTGCTTCAGGATAGAATAGACCCACATATCCTTGGGATTTCTTTTAATGCATGTAACAGCAAGACTATTTAAAAAGTGGCTCTGGCATCCTTCTGCTCTGTATGACTGTGCTGTTAGTATTTGGTGGGTAGAGTTGACTAGTGTATTTCTAAAGCATTGCCAAAACATTTTTGTTGTATAACAAGCGAAGATAATCTCTCACTACACTTTCACAGTGCTCCACGGTCTTGATCACCCTTGAATTCTGACACAGAGAACAGAGAGACACTCCTTGCTAGGAACAATGTAATTATTTTATCCATAACTCTTAAACATCCTCTGATAATGGAAAACTGTAGAGTTCAAATATTGAAAACAGATTTATAGTGGAAAGAGAAATACAACATAGTTGGTGTTTCTTGGTACCAGAAATGGCTTTTTTAGGCTCTGTTATTTGATGTCTATTACTGCAGTTTGTTTCTGGATTTGAATATGTCCTTAGATGTTTCCAGTTCACTTAAATTCTCTCTAGAAAGAAGGCCTCTAGCTGAGTGAAAAGTGCAGTATTTAATTGTTATTTTATGTGTTCTTACCTTATACCTTTCACCGACTGTTGTTTTGAATTTAACAGGTCACTACCCAAGTGTCTGTGCCAACACAAACACATGAACTGCTTCATCGAATGAGTGGAAAAGGATTAGCAGCTAATTACCACTTCTCAAGACAGCCAGGCATTTTTGGTGATCAGATGGTATCTGTGCAAGTAACAGTAATGAATACAACTGACCAGAAGATAGAGAATATTCACATCGGAGAGAAGAAATTACCTCCAGGCCTGAGGATGCATGAGTTTGATCCAATAGGTAATCTTATCCTATCTTCAAGAATACAGAATCTAGCCTTTCGCAAAGTTTCAAGTGTGGAAAAGTGGCTTTGCATAGTCATACATATACACATATATTTATGTATACGTATGTATGTATGTATAGACACAATCTCTGATGCAACTGTCTTTTCTTAGGCAATCTAATTTTAACAAAAAATTAATTATGCTTTCCCTGCTCTCTAACTCCTTAGATCAGAACTACCATGACTGAAAGCTTTATCTGCTTGTTCAAATACCAATTATTTTATATTAGTTGCAGATGATACATTTTTTTTCTGTCTCCAGAAACTTTAGTTCTTTTACAGCTTTAGTCCAGAATGGCTATAAGAGGCTTCACTCAAAAATGAGGTTTTGCTTTCTGTATTCAGAGCTGGGCTTTTTTCCAAGCTTAAGGAACATTTGCTAGATGTGTTATGTAGTTTAGTGGCTCAGAGCTGCCTCGCTTCCCTGGTGAGCTTTTGGCAGTGGAGTGGAATTGTTTTAGTCTACTTTGCACTTACCTTACTTCCACAAGGTGTGGCTTCCTTAGACTAGGTAGAAATCAATGCTGTAAGTCAGTCCTAACCTGAAGTGGTTTACTTCTTACCTTCTTGATCAGGCTGACTTTTTTTTCCAAATATTTATGTTAGCAGAAAAGAGTAGAAAACATGAGAAAGAAGAATGCAGATCGTAGCAACTTTTATTAAAGGGTAATAATACCTGCGCACAGACTTTTCTCGTGAGTTCTTTGGTTTAGGGCATTTTGTGGTATAGTCAGATACACAAAAGTTTCTGTATTTCATAATATAAATAGAAAGAAGTGTTCCATTTTGATATATGGTCCTGTAATTTAGATGTGTTTCTTCCCTCTTGATGGGCTATATTTCTGTACAAATCCATATCATGATAGAACACAGAAAGAAATTCTCAAAACAATAAAGCAGTTAGGTAAAGATTGCAGTAGCTATAAAGATGTTTGGTATTATGTCACTGTAGGTTATCAAAATACTTTTTTTTTTTTAACATTTGAAAGGCTGTACAGATTCATTCCAAATAACTTCAGTTTATTTCAGAGTTGAAATTCTGGAATCATTTGCATTTGAAAATAATACATGGTAAATCAAGGCAGTTACTTCTAGAAAAGATAACTTTTGTGTTAAGTGAACTGTTTAGTATTTATCATTCAAGGTAAGACATTGCAGTGTTCAGATTTAAACTCAGATTTGTGCATCAACCCAGTTTTAGATACCTCCCTTTAAACTTTCAGAGATACAAAGTCACAAAGGCTTACAAGCAGAAAAATTGTAATACTATACATAAAATGAGGAGATAATGTGCTCAGAGAAAGTCAGTGAAAGGTAACAGTCACTTCCCTTATGTAAAAAAACATCAAAGAATCTGGAATTACTACGTTATCCAGTTCAAGTTTCTTGAGTTCCCCAACACCGTCCTACCCTTTTAAGTATTTATTTCCCAAAGAAAGACATTATTGTGGTATCTGTCCTGTGAAGCTGTTGGTTTCCTCTGCAGAAAATAACCCCTAGTTTGTAGTTTCTTCCAAAAATATTGGTTTTCTTGCTGGAATGTTGATTTTCTATATCTACAAATCAGTCAGCTCTATTCTCCTTACCACCTTTTGTATTTTCAAGCATTTGGAAAACGTATCCTATAATTTTTGAATCCTATATTTTCCTATATTTTTCCCAGGGGAACCAACAGAAGAAGAGTCAGGTACTCCTGGAGTATAAGTCTAGTTTTGCCTCCATCACTGCAGTTACTGGCAATAGTACTGATTTTGCCAGTAGAAGTGGGCCAAATTATTTCACCTAAGTCCCTATGAACGGTATTTTCTTGTTGGCTATATGCCTTTGAAATCCTGCTTGAAAATGCTAAACTCAAAGACCATGGTTAAAGTTTAACCTGAATTTGAGCTAGAGCCTGTAATCTTTCATTACTTTACACAGACCTTTCTTGAAATACTTTGTTTTCTTTTCATTCCCTAGTATTAGTTTAGGCTTTGCCCAATTACATCACCTCCATGTTTTCAATGTTTTTCAGAAAATACACTTAAATTTTGCTTCTTTTGTCATGGAGCAGCTATCTACTCTTAAATTCCTGAAAAGCATCAGGTTACATTCATGAATAAACTGGAAATTAGACATTTTTCTGCTTGCCCAATCATTTTTATTTCAATTTTTTTCTCCTTTTTTAAATGTGCGTTAGGTTTTCTTTCTTGTAATATGCTGCAATACTTGTCTTTAATACTTCCAACCTATATAAAGAAGTTGTTTTTCTTCCTACCAAAACAAAGCCTTAGCTCTATAACACTTGGAAAACAGTATACTGATATAGCCAAGGATACTTTAATTTGAGAAGTGGCTCGCTCTGCACTGCTTGTAAAGCACAAAATTATCTTCCATTTTGGGTTCATAGTTCCCTTTCATAACTAATGCAATCAGGATATTGAGAAATAAGTAAACTACATTAATGATAAAATATTTTGAGTTCATCTCTTTTTCCATTGCTGTGTGTAGTAATACAAATTTTATTAATATTTTTTGTGGTTTAATATTTATTAACTAAATTTGAAAACTGGTGTTATTGAAAACAAAATCTCAGTGCCGAGTCTGTACACAAGTAAAAGGATCTAACTGCAATGTAGTTTTACTGAAAATAATTTTCCTAGCTTTTCTAATACAAATTTTGTTGCTGTCAGGGATGCAAAATTGAAATAGCAACATTTCATGTGGACTAATGGTGGGGAAGAGGGGATGCAAGACACTTAAACATGCAAGTAGGACATTTGGGTGATATCTGTATGAGATTTGGGAGTTTGCATCTGGGATCTTCTGTTGCTTTGCATTTGTACTTACCTGTTTAAAATGTTTTCATGTAGAGTGCCTTGAGCCTGCAGCATCCATTACCGTTTCAATGGGTATCGACTTCTGTGATTCTACTCAGACAGCCAGTTTCCAGTTATGGTGAGTTGTTGGAGAGGGGGGAGGGTAACTTTTTGCCCTTAAAGGCAAAAGTAGCGTGTATTTGCTCAGGAGTAGCAGATTTGCTGTTTATTAAATATTTTAAGAATTGAACAACAGTTCACAATATGGTGCATACCCAGGTTTTTAGAGAAATAAGATATAGTGTTCTAAATACATACAGATATGATGGTAAACTCAAATCTAGGTTTGAAATCAATTGTAGAAGTTCAAAAACTCTGACAGGTTGTGTTTGGTAGGTCCTGTTTTTCCCACAGTGTACCAAGTGGTACCAAGTAGAAGCATTAGCTTCTCTTCTGATTTAGAAGTGCTTCTCCGTTCCTGAGCATTATTTTTATTTTTTCCCCTTCCTCATGGGATTCTTCTTCATGACACCACATTGAAGGGAGCTGGTCAGGTCAGGTCTGACTAGTTTGCTGGAACATTTTGTGTGTGTTCTTCCTTATAAGAAATCGCAAATCAAAAAGCACATAGTGTGAGCGTTTTACCACCTTGAGTGCTTTTATGTCTGTTTGTGATCTGTGTAACATGACTGCATGAGACCAACCCCAAAATTTGCTGGCCAAAGCAGCTTATTTCTTATGCTGTGGATTCTTTTAAACCATTAGAGAATGAAAACACATAACCGGTGGGCCAACTAGATTTTATCTTGTATACTTGATTTATGCTTTTTATGCTCATTACTTCACTTTTCAAGATCCTCCTTTTGTATGAGTTCCTGTTGCATTCTAGGCTAGTAGGGGACCTGTTCACCCACTGAGAACTCCGTTATTAACTAGCATTTGAAACCAGGGGAAATTTATAGAAGCAGTGTCTAAACATTGGGAATGAATGGATGTGGGATAGACCAAATAGGCTTACAGAATCTTTGAGGCTACGCAAGGGCAGTAAAATAGATCTGTAATTTAAAAAAAAAAAAAAAAGAATTAACATGTTTTGAAATACTGGCTTTTGATGTTTTTTTTTGCAAAAAGCACTACTTCCTATTGCTGAACAAGAAAGGATATTGAATAGACATACACATTGCTGTGTTCCAGTTCAGAGGAAGCCCTTTTAGAAAGTTCTGTACTGTAGACATTGTAGTGTATGCTAGCTACTACTGCCAAGCATAGCTTGCACAGCTTAAAAATTATTAAAGATAGCAGGAAAATCTTAATACATATCTACCCAAGTGACTCCAAAAGAACCACTTCTAAATAAAATTTCCTGTTCTAGGACCATGTAGGTTTTACTATTGATGTTTTTTTCCCCTCAATTGCTCAGATCTTTTTCTGTACAATAGATGCTTATGTACAGTCATTTTAAAGATATTAGAACCTCTAGCAAGCTGTCTGCAGTGTGTAGTTCGTGCATATCACGTTGTTGTAGCTGGTCTCTAAGCTGTTCACTTGAATTGGGAAACAACTTTGGACTGTTGCCTGCTGATAGGTTTTTTGAGGAGGGGAAGTTCCCTTCTAGGCAATGTAATATCTTAATTGCTTCATAATGACACTCTCCCTAAATATATGTTGGCTTGGGGTTGGTTGGGTTGGGTTGGGTTTTTTTAATAAAATGTGCTCAGTTTATTCAGTAGGAACGTTTTTATTTAAATAGAGCATATAGTTTTCTTTCAAGTATGCATTTTCGGTATACTAATGATTTGATTCCAGATTTATACCATTTGTTGCTAAGAATATTAGTAGTGATGAGGATAAGCAATGTAGCATAACACATTGATTTTATGCAGATCATCACTTTTATGTTTTGGGAGGTCTGCTGTATTAGTGATATATAAAAACTGATTACTTTCTCCAACATTGCCTAGTAATTGTTTATTATTTTCCTATTAGACAAACAAGACAGATCAATATTACTGAACACCGACCAGACTATGAGTAACATCACTGTATATAGATTTGCCTCAGACTTCAGTGGTGTATTCATTTTAATGATTTGGACAATGTGAGTCCAATGACAAAGCTCAAGCTAAGTTTAAAATTAAATTAAGAATAGGAATTGCTTACTTTGTTCCTTTGCTAATTGATAAGGCCTTGTCTCTTTTACAGTAGTTCTTAGAAAATAGTATATAAAAAAGGTAAAATATTCTTTGCATTAAATTTGCTATTTTACTATTAAAGCATGTGTTGTTCAAAATCCTACTGTTCTTCAGTTTCATTGAAGAAATTGTGCAGCGTGGTGTATTGGGGGCAGTGTCTCAGAGAACTCAGCTGCAGCCTTTTTCACTTGTCGTACTTCTTTAACAGCTTTTATCCAAAAGGAAGAAGGACTGGTAGAATTTTGACAAAATGTAGTTGAAATACTGCACACACAAAGGTGTCGATATTCTTGCCTTTCCTAATAGCATTTATTTTTGAAAGTCATTGTCGGTTATTTTGCATTTTTGTTAGAAGCATGTTCAGCAGTGAAGTGTTCCTGATCATAATCATTTTCTTTACGTTGTTCTAAGAGGAGCACTTTGTCTTGCATCAAATATAATTGATCCTGAAGCAGTGTAATCACAATTACTCACTTTCTTAATTGGCCTGCCCAAAATCAGAAAATGGAAACCGATCGGCAGTGTTTAAATCAATAACTTTGTAGTAAAGCTTGTGGGGGTAGAGAGATGGTGGTAATGGGTAGATCAATTGGTCTTAGATGCCAATCATGGACTGTGCGTTTTGCATAGCAAACACTACCTTCCTGCTTGGGGATGTGCTGTTATACTAGTGGGTCAATAAATACAAACTGTATAAAGAAAAAAACCTAACATGAGTAATAAAATATTTAGATTTCTCTCTGAATTTGTGATACAAATCAAGGACAAGGAAGGAGAAACTGCTCTGTAGAGAGAAGCTTGAAGGGCTGAACTTAGAAGGACCTCCCTCGTAAATGCTGCTTTTATTAAGCAAAGCTTACCAAGATCTCACATCTAATTAAAAAGAGGTGAAAAGCCTTTACTTGAAAACTCTGCCTAATGCATTTGTTTAGTATGTGTACGAAGATGCTCACGTTATGTACTTGTAAGGACAACATCTCAGTGCTATTTTTCTTGTGCCATCTCCTTGCAGAGGCACACTGGTGTTCTGCACAATAATGCCTCTCAAGCAGAAAGTTAAAGAGGAATAAATGGAGGAACTTAAGTCTTTTAAGATTTTTGTGTTGCTGTTTCTTTTTGAATTACTTTGTTCAGATTCTGCAAGCGGTATATTCACAGCTTAGAAACAATTTGTTACTGACTAACTAATATGCAAAGTAGTCTGGTGCTTGTTGAATGCTAGTTAAGCATTAGTATATTCACCATCTCAGTAAGCTCTTACTGAGATGGTGAATATACTAACTATCTGCTCACTGATGGCTAGGCAAGTAGCCATCAGTGAGCAGATAAAAGTTTGGAATGGATCCTTGATGTTACAGGATGGCTGAACTATGACTGTGGAATTTTTTTTCCTTGTCAGATTTTATGTATATAATATATATGTATATTTTATATATATTAAGTATGTTTTCTTTTGAATACTTGAGCTCCTAGCGATCACCATCTTAACAGTCTCTTATCATTGTTTTGCATACATCTGCCTTGCAGATAGTCTCAGGTCTTTCCCACAGCTTACCAGTTCCCTTAGATGTCTGAAAAAAGATTTGTGAGCTTTGCTGTGTCAGAATTTTGGCCTTGGATCCATTTGAATCACTAGGGAAGAAAGGCAAGGAATGTTACAGAGACGGGGGATACAGCATATACATTCCCTTACCCTGTTTTGTGTATGTGTATTTAGCATTTTCGGATTCCTGTCTGTGTTTGTAGAACCCAGTCTGCAAATCTCCAGCTTCTTGTGGGTGTCTGGCGGGTGACTAAAGCTGAAGAGATGTCTTCTTTGCGACATGGAGAGCTGGGAAGGAAGACTGTCCTTTCCTCTTCTTCCCTGTTCTTTTCATCCCTTCTTTCCAAATTCTCTTTGCTCTGCCCAAAGCCATGAAAGAACCACAGCTTTGAAGGTAAAATTGAAGAGAACATGCTTTCTTCTCCCCATTCTTTTTAAAAATACAAGGCTGTTGTGTAGATTTCTTTAAACAGCTTGGCATAGAGAACATGTCCATGCCATGCATCTCTTTCCCTAGTTTTCTCAAGGTTTAGGTGCAAAGAGTACAATCAGAGCTCCCAAGAAGAAAGAAATGGAATGAAAGCAATAACCTCTATGCCTTCCATTCTTGTTCAGAATAACAAGCTCATGTGAAAGGTTTTTACAAGCATGGACTGCTTACCTTATATCAGCATTTCCTGTGTCCCAGTGCTACTAGAACAGTAGGGAGGCTTGTACGTAAAATCACAGAATCATGTAGGTTGGATAAGACTTTTAAGATCATCACGTTCAACTGTTAAACTAACACTGCCAAGTCCACCATTAAATTTTGCCCCCAGGACTACACATTTTTAAAATTCCTCCAGGAATGATGACTCAAACACTTCTCTGGGCAGCCTGTTCCAGTCCTTGCCATACAGCTCTTCTAATATTGTTTCACTGATAGAAGAGAAACCTGTCAGTTCACCTCATCTGCTCTGGACCGTATAAAGAGAAGTCCTGTTGATTATATTACAAGAGGTTGGTGTAGCAGGAAGAATATAGCATTTTCTTAAATAATATAAATTCCATGGATGAGATTTCAAAATGCTGTTCTATCTGCTGTCTCCAGGTTCCACCTACTTTAACAGCTTTTGCTCTAAATTTGTTTTCCAAGGAAGAGATTTTTTTTCAGCATGAAATTCTCTTATCTGACTTTCAGCATTGGTGTAAAAATCTTCCCAAGCAGAACTTCTACCTGCAGAGAGTAATAAATTAAGAGGATGAGTTGAGTAGCAGTTAGTTTTTGTACTGAGTGCAAGCATCCATTGAGGTATACATGCTTGCACAAGGGCATATGATTAAAATTATGTAGTCGAATATGTTATGGAATGTATGTAGTAGAATATATTATGGGATATATTAAAAGATAATGTTAGAGATGCAGGATTGTCTTCACATCACTGTCACTTGCATTTTCACTTGTTTCTTGCGGTTTCCTTCCCTGGTGCATTGTCAGCAGATCACTAAGTTGTTTACAGATGTTGGATATTAAGACAAGCAATCTGGTACTCTTTACTTCATTACTCTAAAGTAGTCAGTTGGCCCAGTTCCAGAAAGCAAATATATCGAGATAGATAACTGACCTGGAGAAAGCAAGGCTAGGCATGAACAACTAATTTCATTCCTTCTATTACCATGGCTTTTTTTCTTGTAAAAGCAGGATGCTGTATTTCTGGAAACCACAAGCAAAGTCTTCTACACTTCTCCATTCCATGTTTTGCGGTAATTTAGTGAGTTGATCTTTTTCTCCTCTTCTGCTTTGTTTTTCTTCTTCATCATCTGTGGAGATTTTTCTAATAATATAATACAAAAATAGTGAGCTGCTTTTGAATAAGTATATTCTGGGTCAAGCCGCTACTAGGATTGACACAAAAAAATGGTCATGAAAGTAGGAAAACTATCTCCCAGACTCTTATTAAATATTTTATTTTTAAAAGCTTTCAAAATGAAGACTTTAAATACTTCAATACTGTCATCATGGAGTCTTACAATAAATCACTTACAAGCGATAATATTATTTATATTCATTTTAAAGAAGATGGTGCCATCATTGTCCTCAAATCTTTTGTTATGGCGGAGAAATTCTTTCCAAGAACCCTTTGGAGCCAATCCTTTAAAAAAATGATGGCAGAGAGAGAGAATAAGGAAAATGGACACTGGTTTCAAATGACAGGTGCTAGCTGCTCCCACTGTAGCCATCTGAAAGAGAGTTAAAATTGTGCACTTCTAAAGGATGAAATGTTAGTCTTGCAGTATCATTTAAGACAGAGGTGGCAAGTCTCCTCCTGTTCCTCTGGGAGCATTATCATCTCTTATTTGTTCATCTTAATTGAGTACATCAGAAGATAAATGCATGTGATCTTTGAAATGCATGTGATCATGAAAGTGGGGTAAGTCTTTTAAAAATACAGTATGTACTGTTATTAACAGTTATTAAGGCAACAGTAACAGTGATGATGTCTAACACTTGCTCATAAGTATTTCATTTAAATACAAAACATTTTTCAAACTAGTGTTGAGGTGCTGTTATTGGACATCCCTGTTTGATCTTTAAGAGCTTCCTTCAGCAGACCTCTCATTATGCGTACATGTTTCAGGATGCAACTTAACTATTCTACTCACTGATAGCAGAAAATGCAGTCTTTAGTTTTAGAAATCTAAAACCAATTATGTGTTGTTGGGTTGAGAAACTGGGTTTTTTTTTTATGATAAGTTTCTTCAGCTTGGTCTTCCAAGACAGTTACAATAACAAGACCTGAGAGATGTTTCAGTGCAGCTTGAACCCATTGACTGCTAGATTCTTAAATGTTAATGTAGAAGCTTCAAACTATTCTTGCATTTTTTCTGTTTAAACATAATTTATACTAATTGTAGTATTTGAAGTATAAAATAAGTTAATTACACTGGAGTTTAGCTTACTGGGTATTGGGTAAAGTTATGTAGTAGCACTGCAAGACTCAGTTTTATTATTAAACTTATCCATTAGATGGCCATTGAAATCTCCCATCTGTAGAGGTACTCAAAGCTCAAATGGACAAGGCCCTGAGCAACATGAACTAAGGTAGCCCTGGGTTGAGCAGGGACTAGGACCAGATGGCCCTTCTCACTTTAATTGTTCTATGGAACTATGAAATTACTTTTGTTAAATTAGATATTACTAGATCTCTAATATAAAGATGATATAAGAGACATGCCAATCGATAAATAAAAGCTGTGTATTTAGTCTAGAAAGTGTGTGATAGAGAGATAAAAGGCAGGATGATTTTCTCTGCCTGAAAAATAAATTTAGTGAAGTACACTGAAATTAAAGTAATGCAAAGTAAACCAGATGCCTGTTAAAGTGAAATTAAGAACAAAGTGGTTTTGAAGAACACCTAGCAATCAGAATGTGTGCTTGCAGACTATGAAGAGTTCATGGTTTATCAAAGAATATCTATTAGGTTTTTAATCACTAAGGGAAAGGGAAGTGGAATGTTTGTTAACAGTAGAGGTGTCAAGTGGTCCTCTGAAGCAGTTGCAGCCATATAAAATGCAAGCTATCCTCATGCTTTTATTCCTTCTTATTGTGAAAAGATTGTTGTATTTCAGAGAAATGTAATAATTGATGTTACAGGCTGAGTTTATGCACAGATGGCATGTCAGTCAATGTAGACTATGAATCATTACACACAAAACTGTTTATCTGGTTTATGGTGTATTTTACAGTGCACATCTTGCTTAAATATGAAAAATATCATTGAATGAACAGTTGAACAATACCAATGAAAGTTGTGTTAATATTCATATGGTCTAAGAAGTACATATAAACAGCAAAAAATTAGGAGGCAGTTGATTAAAATTGTTAAATTCTTACACTGATGCAGTTTTTGATCATTAAGAAAGAAATACTACTTTGTTATTTTACAGTGCACTTGATAAGGCCATCCAGTCAAACAATCCCAGTTCTTTAGCGTGCTAATGACTAGAATTGAGTGGTATTTAAAGTACTATAGAACAAGTGAGAGTTCGTAAGATAAGCAGATTTATAGAAGCAGCACTTCATAAATGGTTCTTTGAAATCTAGCCAGATTTCACTATATATTTACTAAATAATAATTTTTAGCAAAGTTAGCACTAATAGTTAATTTTATTTGAAAAACCCATACTTGAAATTGCATTCATAAGTCAGAAAGTAACAATGTGATTTTTTTAAGCATTTGCTGGTGAAATTGAGTAATGATAGTAAGGATTAAAAGTTTTAGTAGTAGGACCATAAAATGCTTCCCTGTTCTCAGGTGGCTTATCTTCTATGTTTAGGAGGGGGGCACATATGCTTCCTAAACTAGTGATCTAATGCTGAGGTTTGCATCAGTATATGTATTATTTCAGAATGTTGAAGTTGCAGAGTTATAAAAAATGAGTAACAAATATTTGAGGTTAATCTAAATGCCACAGATATTAATTGATTAAATACATTTTTCATTCAAGTGATTGCATCATAATATTTAAGTATTGATGCATATAAGATGCATATCTGATGCATATCAGCAATCAGTATGTATTGAGTATTTGGTGCATCAGGAAAAAAAAACTTCTTTTCTAAAAGTTTATCATGCCTCAAAGCATTATCAAAGATTCTGACAGGTTGCACCAATCCTGAATTACTACCCGAATCCCTTGCAGTATAATTAGTCAAACACAGCGTAGAGAACATATCTTCAGTTTCTGTAGACTTGGAGAACTCCAAGACAAGATAATTGGAAACTCAAGTGTGTTGAATGGTTAGGGAGAGTAAGTTCACTGTATATATTTATTTCTTAAGGAGGAATTTGCAGCATTTGATACTTGTTAGCCATTGCTATAATAATTTTTTTAACTCTGCCATTAATGAAAATTGCCTCGAATTATGTGATTTTTCCAGTGTGCTTTAACATCAAATGGTATGCTGTTGGTTTTGTTTAAATATACAAAATTATGGAAAATTCAAATTATTAAATATATTTCTTTTTACTCCCAAATATATTAGTTACTTTTTCTAGGAGATTTTTGGGCAATAATAATCTTTTTGTCTGAAATAATACCACCTTTCTTGGGTTTAGCCCTATTTCTGGGACAGGAGTTGCTGGTGAAAGAATCTCTGACTAACAATTCTTTTAAAGAATTTCTGAAACGCATATTATCTTTTTCCTTTGCCAGCATATAGTTCCAGTATGACATCAGCCTTATAGATTACAAATAAACATTAATATAAGTAAAAGTTACATTTTCAGGAATACAAGAGCATGCACACTGTACTAATAATTGCATTTGTACTGGAAGAAATGGATCAGCTTTACTGATGTAAGAAATTAGCAGGCTTTTGGATTAACAAGGTATAAATCATGAAGGTAGGTCTTACTCTGTTTATAGGTTTTGTAGTAAATTTGGAGCTGACATCTATATATTAATCTGTGTTGAAGCATTTGGTTGAATCTCTGTAATTTCTCTTTTCCCAGCACAAAAGATGATCATTTCAGTGTTAACATTCAACCCCCAGTTGGAGAACTGCTTTTGCCTGTCACTATGTCAGAGAAAGACTTTAAGAAGGAGCAAGGTGAGAAATATTTCAGCAACTTCAGTAAATGTACTCAGATGAAAAGAGGTCTGTGTGCCTTTCAATTTCTAAGCACACAGTAAGAGCACCCACTGTAGCCGTTTGTGTTAGTCTGTTAGTATTCAGTTTCATACTAATTTAATTTTAAAATACCTTTAAAAGGATGTGCACTGGTACTTGACAGCTTTTCAGTGTGCCTTAAAAAGCACAAAGCCCACCCTTGAGCTTGAAAATGTCTTTTGGCTCAGAGTTTTGGCTTCCTATCATAAAGTGTGAATGTCTTTCTTACTATCAGTAAAGCAGAAAGTCGAAACCCCAGGTTCAAAATGTGTTTTTGAAATTAAAAAAACACGTTGATACCGTGCCTGTCTTTTCTAGTCTTTATTCCAAGGCTACTTTAAAATACTGTAAGTGTACCTGTTCCTCGGCTTCTTTAAGGATTATTTTAATCTTTTTCCTTTCCAACACTTAATTTTTAAAAGATTATTGTTGGAATACTGTCTTAGAAAGATGACATCTTTTATATGCTTTCGCATTCTTCTAATCTTGTGTCTTTTAAAGAATGTAAGTTTTTTATGCTGGTTCCTCCATATCAGCTGTTAGTGACTTGATTATTTTATACAAAATAATTAGAGAAAATTATGCTTAGCTGTGACCATGTATTCAGTGGGAAACTGCATACTGCTACCCTTAATTTGGATATGATTCTTGGAAATTTAAAATATAAACGTTTACATTTTGGGTGCTTTCAAATATAATAGTGTTTACTCATCTGTCTCAATGTGTGGGGATTTACATGTGTAAACCTCTTCACATCAGGATGAGAATATATACCCATGGGATCCTGTGTCATTGCTGTGTAAGGCTCAGAAACTCAGTATATCCATCAAGCAGTCAAGAACACCAATGAGTAATCCTGTGCATTATTAATTATTGCTTTTGAGCCTTTCTTGCTTTTTGTATTTTTGAATGATTAAGGAGTTTAAATATTGCTTAGATCATTTTCAGTTAAGCTTATGACTGCAGTAAAAAGTTAGGAATGTTCTTTGTTTTCTTAACCAATTGACACTTATTTGCTGTTCTTACCCTTTGCTGGCTAAAGCCTGTCTCTCTGCTTTATACCTGCTCAGCAAACCAAGGTGAGTGACTGAAAGAGGCTGTAGCACATTTATTTTAAACTGTTCCCCTCTCAAAATAGTAGCGGAGGTTGTAGTGNTGAGATTTTGGTAGAGTTTTTGTATGTTTTACTGTGACTGAGGGCTTTTTTTCCTCCTGACTGGCCATACAGAACCATGAGCACATAGAAGTGTACTTGGAGAATAGCTGTGGTCCTCTGTGGAGTTGTTGCCAAAATTCCTTTTTCTTCTGCCATTTTACTTCTATGGTTGTTGATTATTTGTCTGAATAAATCTGGCAGCTGTTTGCTATGTTTAATAGAGCAGAAAGGCTACTCTGAATAAAGCTATTTGAAAATTTGTTTATATGAAGTATTTGTAAATCCATGAAGGTCTCTTGGCATTTCTGTATCGCGCTCTCTGTCTTCCTGAATTCATTCTTTGATGCAGGACTTGATGCTGGCAAATTTACCACAGGTTTAAAAACCTTTTCTATTGCATCTTTTTTCTTCTACATATCAGCTGTTTCAGAATATTCATGGTAATAGAGGACTCAGTTCTAAATTTTACATAAGTATTTATTACAAAGATGCAGGAGCAGCTATCATTTGGGGAGAATTACTGTTTGATCTCGCTAAATGAAAAATCCAAATTGCAATAATAAATGCAGTGCAATTTAGAAGTTGGTATATATTATTCTATTTCATGTTTAACTTCAATTTGTCTGTATTCTCCAAATGAATCTGATTTACATAACTTGTTTTTCACTTGTCATGCTTTTTCTTTTCCTTTTTCTTGTTTGCCTTTGGACATAAGATGTTTCAAGTCTTGTACCTGGAGATGCCTTATTTTATTTGCTACCAAAGCAAATTGGTAAAAAATAGTGAAGGAGTGAGGAGAATATTAGAAATGCAATATTATATTTGGGGAGAATGAGAATATGTATGGATTTTAAGGATTTTTACATCTAAATTGCATGTGTAACATAATAAGAATGCTAAAGAGGAAATAGCCGGTATTATACTGCTGTGTAGATGACAATTCATTGCTACACATCTTTACTCAATTACACTCTGCTGTTTTGCATTGTCTGTTACATTTGTATATGTCCATTTTCTTCCTGACGGCATAAGGAGAGGGAAACAGACAGGTTATTGAATATTCATGTGTCTGAATTTTATCTAGTGGTAGCGTCAGAACCTCGAAAGCTGGATTTATCCACATGCTGTGCATGATACGCTTAGCCTTGCTATACCGTCCCCCCTTCCCTTCCCTCAGGAGCTGGGGAATCCTCCGGTGAGGGAATTCCCCAGGGCAGCAGCTGAACTAGCAGTGGATGTTGTGATTGACAATTTGGTAGCAGTGGATAAAAATGTTATTGCTAAACTACTCTTTATCTTCCTGTTTAAATATTTTTACTGATTTTCAGGCATGAGGATTTTATGCCGTTTTACATCATATTCCCATGAAAAGTCCCGTTCTTAAAGCATGTGTCCTCATGAGTGAGACATATATTGTTGGGATCTCTGTATCCAAATATTTACTTGTCTGCTGCTTTTAATAATCAGCAGCGAAACTCCCCTAGTCTCATTTCAAAACAGGACTAGTCTGGTAGCTAACATACCTTGTTACCTGCTGGTGTAATTTTTCCAATTTAATTTGCTTTTATTATTAAAAATGTGTGCAGTTATTTCATTGTATCAGTTAACCCAGATTAATTGCTGCTCTGCACTCCGACTGGAGTTTTCTTAGATTCTCATGTTTCAAGCAATATTAAAGGTGGCGTGTGATTGTTACAGCTGGACATTAATCAGAATTTTTATGAAGGTGTTTTTAAAATCACCCATTAAAACTACTTTAATTATAAATACTTCTTTTGGGGTTTTTTTCCTCCCCTATGGACATGCTTTTAAATAATTTTGTCACATTTGTTTTTTTAATAGTTCACACCTGATTCCCATTTAAAAAAAAAACACACAAAAAAACCACACAAGAAACCAAATACCTTGGTTTACCTAATTTTATTAAGATTTATATATCCAAATTGTCTTCCTAACAAGCAAGATGCTAATCCTTTAAATGGTTGGACATTTACTATTTTCTGGCCCTTAACTACCATGAGCAATCATATTTGATGCCCCTTAATTAGAGCACCCTTTTTTCTTTCCAGGTTCTTTTCCACCTCAGCAATCGAGACAATACATTTGCTTACCGTGCTGCTCTCCTAAGTGTTCTTTTGCATGTAAATTAATCTTGATTCAGTTTACACTGTCATGCTGAGTGGTACAAATTGCCTATAACAATAAAACAGCATGAGTTAAAAATAAAGGGGGGTGAAAAGGCAGATTGAATGTGTGCCTTACTTGATAGGATGTTACTTTGCTTTATGCCAATACATTAGTCGACGATAATGAATCTTCTGTTCTGAAAAGCATGGTTTAGTTGATTTTTTTAATTTTACTTCAATGGAGCAGTACCTTGTCTTTTATAGAACAAGTTAGACAAACCATTAATGACAAGAGTGTTAAGGTTAAATATGAAGCAATGCATTCACTTCTCTGAGTGCTATCCATCTTTCCATTTACAGGAGCTTGACAAAAGTACTGGCTTTGTACAACATTTCCTTTAATTACATGCTGCGGGGAAACAGGCTTTTAACATAAACATAGTTGCATTCATTTATTCAGCATTTGCTCTTCAATAGAGCTTAATGGAGAAGGTTTAAATCCTAAATGAGTACACACATCTCTCAGCAGTGTTATGTCAGTCCCTGTGCTCTGCTTAAAAGCAGTTTTAGTCTGCATATGTAGTTTTTAAAGCTTTTGCCTAATAGTGAAGTTAAAAAATCTGAAACAGAATGTTCTATTCCCAAGATAAAGCTGATCTTTATAGAAGTTGTATGCTTATTTTTGTTCTCTTCAAGAGCAGATCATGTTCAAAAATATCCTATTATTTACTTATGAGCCATTCCAGTTTTACTTTGATATTTCTTATTTTGTGACAAGAGCTAATGCACATTCTAGTGCATTAAAATGTTGGGTTTGGTTTTTTTTTTTTTAATTGCTCTGTTAAGCATCTTTGTGCCATTTGCTATGGGGAGTCCTAAAATATTAGCCTTTAGAGACTTTTGCATTTTTTTCATGGTTAACTTTACCGTGGATTTCAGATTCCTCAAATTTCTGCACTCCTACTCCGTTGTTTGTCTGCCTTTTTTTTGGCTTCTGAGCATAGTGTGAAAATACATACAAAGTGTTAAAAAGTTGTAGGTACTGTTGGGCTTTAATCAACACGAGTGTCTGCCAAATCATTCTTCTAAACAGTGGAAGTTGATAGGACAGAAAAGTGGGATTTTTTTGTTAAATGGCTTTCAACAACATTTCCTTCTTCACTTTTTTTTGGTCATATGTTTGAATATAACCTTGACATTTGTGTTCCATTTCATAGTAATACTCAAATTATTTTAATCAAATAGTTTATCATCACATTTTAGAGAGATTAATAATAACTGAATTTCCCCATTTCTAATGTGTTCATGAACTGATTTGAACCAGTAACTACTATCTGAATTTCAGATTAATTTCAGCAATTGGATGTTAAATTATAATTAAATGCAATGGTTTTATAATTAAAAGATTAGATGATGCCTTTCATATGTTCTTACTTAATCTGGACTTTTACAAATCGGTCTTACCTAATGTTACCTTTCTGTGTTAATATTCTTCTTTTAAGTTGTGCTTTGTGTGAAAAAAGATTATCTTGGTTTCACAGTTGCATTGCTATCACAGATATCATTGTTCAGGTATTGGAAATTTGTTTCTAATTATAGAGCATTGCAAGCAATACATTAAACTAATGTAATTATGTAATTTCCCATAGATTTTTTTTCACAGGGAATTAATTAACATTTATGTAAATGTGGGGTTTATAAGTCCTTTTTTTGTTTGTTTGTTTTGGGCAAATCTGAGGGTATTCATTATTAAATACTTAATGTTTCAGGGATGCTGACAGGAATGAATGAGACTTCTGCTACAATAGCTGTTGCTCCACAGAACTCCACAAGACTTGTAATAATTGAGAGTGTAGTGAAGGCAGCAAACCTGGGTGTAGTCCCTTCTGGTCAAGATAACATCCACAGGTAAGATTACATGTCATTCACAGTAGAACTGTATTGTAATCTGAATTTGTTAGTTCAAAATTTGTTTTTATAATATTATGGAAAATTTTATTACCCACATCTTTAAAGGATAAGGTACCCAATTAAGCTGTAACATAGAATCCTAAGCAGATAGTAACTTTGAGCCTAAGTACTCCTGAGTACAGAATGATGAAATATCTAGACTTTGCCATACAGAGTTATGGGCAGTTGTCCTTTCCTGGTTTTGGTTCAAAGGGAAAAGGTAACCTTTTAAAGCACAGTACTTTCAAGAATAACAATGTTTTTTTGACTTTTGCTTCTGTTTCCAAAAGCAAATCTGTGAGAAGCTGCTTGTTGGTAAAACATTCATTTTTGACCTATCATATCCGGATAGTTGAACCTAGAACCCACGTATTTTTTACTTGGAATAAGATATTTTGAAAGGCAGGTTGAATATTAAACTTAACATTTCCTATGCAAGGGAGAACAGTGATCAGCCAAGAAAGTCATTGGTCCTGTCTAAATTACAGTTCTTACTTGTAGATCAGTCAAATCCGTGCAAAAGCAGTGGTGCAGAATGTCTGTGGAATTGATACGATTGTTGGTTAATGACCGCTTTTCATGTAATTGACTCAGAATATTTAGTCCCATGAATGTGTATGCCTTCTCACTTGTGACAAGAACAAACAGGAAAACTGCCATATGTAGAAAACTGAGTGGACAGAAATAACAATTGCAAGATGGAAGTTGTTAACCTTGTCTTAGAATAAGAAAATGTGTACATCTCTCCTAGAATCTGATAAGTGTTCCAGAGGGCACATTATTTCTTTAGCCTCCTGAATTTTGCTATTTCAGTAACCTAAAACCATCTTCTTTTGAAACAAAGAACAATATTTTCCTTTTAAATTTTGCTGTCTGATGGTTTTGTTTGGAATGGTGAGAATTCCTGTGGCCTACACAGGACTAATAATCTGATATTTGTCAGATTTAGTCTTTTTTTGCATTGCTGGGCATTTGTATTGCATGGCATTAACATTAACCCAGCTGGATTTTCCTATGTATTTGTTACGGTCAATGATAAAATTGTGTTTAACCATAAAAAACATGGTACAGCTAGTGCGAATGCACTGAAATTATTGTCACTATTGACACCTGCTCCTCCATGAAAGAGTCATCATTTGTTTCATCCCTGAGGGATCTATACAGCCTGTGTTCTCAGCATCAATTCAAAGACTAGGTGAAAGCGTCAATCAAGAAACTGAAGTGTCTGCAGTATACAGGTGTTCTCCATCTTTACCTTAACCATCACATGAGACTTATGCATAGGGATGGATTGTTTTGTGACCGAGTTTCAAAAAGGCTCCCTAAAATGCTCACCCACAGGTTTCCTGATTGTAGATGTAATTTGATCTTGCTTTCTTTTGCTCTTTTTTTNAGATACTATGTAATCATAATTGCACATAGTTTTTACTGAGAACAGAAATAGAAACATTAACTAATTGATACCCTGATGAACCTTTTCATCTTTTAAATAGCACTACATTATCATTAAAGTAAACTTAGATTTAGATAAATGAATATTTGAGATAGAGATTAGGTAATGAATACTTTCAAATACTGAAGCAAATTACTAAAATATTCCTTTTATGT
>VXBZ01010851.1:70509-107068 GCA_013399135.1 Heliornis fulica
ACAGGTGGAGGGGGGGGAGGAAGAGGCAAAAAAAAAAAAGGTATGTTCCTTGTGGAAGAGATGGAAGAGGAGGCTGTTGCCATTCTCTTCTGTTGCTATCCTCTTCCTTCCCTGTCTCTTGGGCCTGGCTCTGCATGCAGAATGAATTAACAGGATTGACAGAAGTTCATTGTGCCTAAAATGGCTTTTCAGTCAATTGTGGTGCTTAAAAGGCTAGTTTTGCTTTTAATTCCATGTAATTAGTGGGTTCTTCATGTCTTGGAATTTAGTAATGGTGCATTAGTCCCAACTTTTGTTTATCTGATTGGATGGGTTTTGTGAGGTTTTTATTTCCTTTGTAGAGTTCTTAATTACTATAATTTAGAAATACTGACCAGTATTTCTACACTTCTGTATTTTTAGTTTGAATTCATTCCCAAGATGTCAGATTGCAGTTAGCAGAGTTGGATTTTCTTAGGGACACCAAATAATGCTAATTCTCCACAGAAAGCTCCATGCAGCTGAATTAACATGACGGGTGTGCACAAGTATTGTAGATGAGCTGATGAACCAAAACTTACATTAAAAAAAATGTTTAAGTAAAGTTTAGTTTGTACTGCTAAATACACAATTTTGCATTGTATTTTTTGTTTGCCTTTCTTATATACAAAAATATTTACTCAATGCTGATTGATTTTTCTGAAGAATTTATGGAGGCTTTTATGGTTTATCCTCTGAAATGCATTAATGAAATTTGAGGCGTTTTATTGTATTTGAGCTCATTTAACTTTTGCAGAAAGAAATATTAGCAGTCTTTGACCTTAAGCTATCCTCAGTGATCTTTCTTTTTTATTTTTTTTTATTTTTCCTTTCCCCTCCAGGTTTGCAGCTAAGACTGTGCACAGTGGGTCACTGATGCTAGTCACAGTGGAGCTGAAGGAGAGCTCTACAGCACAGCTCATCATAAACACCGAGAAAACCGTGATTGGTTCTGTTCTGCTGCGGGAGCTGAAGCCTGTCCTGTCCCAGGGGTAACCTGCTTACATCTGGACTTCAGAATCTGGCACACAACAAAAGTGCCTGGCATCCACTACTGCTGCCTTTCATTTATAATAATAGCCCTTCCATCTGGCAGTGGGGGAAGAATACACTCTTGACATTCTTGTCTTCTGCTTTAGAATGCTAGTGTGTATCTATCATGTATGCAAGTCCTTTCTCTTCTTTTTCTGCCTGCTAACCAAAGAACATATATTTTACTGTCAGTTATCTGCACTTCTAGATGTATTCACCACTTCCCTAGCCCTTCCCTGTCTGCTCCCTCCCCCGCCACCTTTCTTCCCCATCAGTTTTCCCCATTGTAGTGGACAAATACTAGATAATAAAGTCCAAGGGAAATCACGTTGCTTGCAAACTGAATTAAAATGGCAGAGAGGTTCCAGTAATGTACACGACAGCTATGTAGTTCAGAGGGGTCTGGTTGTGCAAGTGTAGAAGTACAATAGGTACACAAAATGGTGTTTGGTTTCTGGAAATGCTTGTAAACCTGAACTTGTCCGTTAAGAACATTGTTCTCACCTACTGCTGTTTTCTCTGATATTTCTGTTAAGATGCCAATAAAGTAGTGCTGTAAGCAGAGGCTCCCTCTTCCTTGTTTTCCTTGATGACCGATAACGATTGTCGCCAGTACTGTATATACTGTTTAATTAAACACTAACAAGGTTGGACACTACATATGCATTAGCAAACTGTTCTCGTGAAAGTAGCCAGTGTTTGTGCTGCTGTTGCAATTCCCTGCTGTGTAGCAACACTTTTGTTAATAAGCAAAGTCAGTATCTACCTATTTTCAAATTGGCCCGTTCATAAAATACTGATCAAATAATTAAAAATCAGTATTAAGTGAAATGCTGATTATCACACTATTGTGGCAAAATCTGACATCTTGCTTAGCTTTCAAATTTCTGTTGTAAACTGAGATTAAAATGTCTTCCTGCCTGTAAACCAGAGCTTGAGGCAAAGATAAATTCATAACTATACCTCCTAAGAAGACCCAACAGCTTTTGTTGCAGCCAGCTTTCTACCTGTAGCCTGGGTGTCACTGATATTCTGGTAGGACTAAAGATGCTGAGCTATGTCATTTCATATCAGTTCTTTCACATCTATCCTGGCTTTTCCTAGTAGCTCTGCTACAGATGTTTTCATGACATGGAGAAGGCATTTGGAAAACTGTACCCTTGCCCCATCACCAGGACCTTTGTGCATGGTCCTTTGATGCTGACTGAATGGTGCTGTTTTGGTTTAGCTTTCTGGATGACAGGAAATACTGCTTCATCAGAAATGTTGCATTACTGCACACTGGAAATTTTTTCTAAAATTTGGTAGAACTAAAAGGTAGCCCTGTGTAACAGAGTTTATTGGCAAATTCTAAAGAGGAGCTGGGTTTTTCAGGCATATAAAGTGTTGCTCGTTTGTGAGAAATGTAGTTCTAGGTTTTGCCAGCATCCAAAATACACTGGTACTTCTCAGACAAAGAAACAAGTGTCTTATACCCTTAACAGAAATGCACATGTTCTTAATATCTACATTCTTCTCTGAAGTCCTAATCCTGCAATAAGGTTTTTCTTGATTTACCATTGTTGTGCATGATGTAAAAGTTATTCATTGTGGAAAACGCCATTGTCTCAGAGAAAAATGCATATTTGCGTGGATGGTATTTGATATTAAGACTCAGAAGGTGGTGAAGGAAAGGTGCAGAACCACACTTCCTGAGGAAAGACTGAAATGCAAAACCTTCATCTATGTTTGTAAAGGAGAAAACAAAGTAGAATAGTTTCTTGTACAGCGGTATATTAATGCTATGTAAATGTGTTGCTGAGTAATTTCTGCCTCCCTTGAGTGATTTATACACTTCAGTAGTGAAGGCCAGAAACATGTATAGTAAGGGTATTTGGGGAGTTTCTTGTAATAAGTTTTTCAACACTTTGTGACTTGGCCCAGTGGTTCGGGAACTATTGACACAGGTATCTGGGCTGACAGTGTGATTGGAAAATTTATGCTGCCTTCCCCAAATAGTAATTTGGAGAGAAACTTTAAAGACAGATATTTAAACAGTATAAATCTCTGCATGCAATAAAGCTCAGCTCCTCAGGAACCTAAACATGAGCACATGTACATGTCTTAATTTAATAGTAGAAGATGCACTCAGTCATAATTCAGCCAGTTAGCTGTACTTAACAATAGTTTCTTGGTTTTGCTATATATCATTTTTATTCACTTTCTTCCATATTTTCCATCATTTATAGAGGCATAATAAAGGTTATTAGGATATGCGGTAGACGACCAGTGTAAATTGCAATCTAGATTTCACTTCAGAATGATTTGTTTGTAGCGGGTAGCAGCAGCTCCCAGCTCTGTGGGCAAGGTTTGCAGTTAGGAGCTGCACACTGAGAACCACCTGGCTTCAGAGAGAACTGAGACCTGCGCAGCCTTTGAACATGCCTGCATGCACAGCTTGGGATGCAGGAGCAAGGCTAAAGCATAGTATTGCAGGACTGGTGAGGTGGGTTTTGCTAAGATGGTTAGGGAGTTCTGTTAAGGTCTAGTGTACAGGGTAGGACATGAACGATAATTACTTCATTTATGAAGGGTTCAAACGCAACAGAACCTGAAGAAACAGAAAAAATACTTGTAACCGAAATGTACTATAAATAGGAAATTTGATTATATTTTTATTAACTCTTTAATTCATTCATGACCAAGGTAAATAAAACTTAAATTCCAAGATTATTGTGACCTACTCCAAGCTTTAAAACATGCTGGTAGTTGTGGATTGAAGAATTACGCAACAAGAGGAAAGCCAAACGTGAAAATGTTTATGCACAGTGAAAGGTTGAGGGTCTTACCTCTTATTTTCTTTCTGGTTCTTTACACACACACTCCCACTCAAAGAGGAAGAGTTTTCTTCTTTTTTGTGTGGGGTGGGGGGTGGTGTTGTTGCTTTGGATTTGTTTTGTTTTGTTGGGGTTTTTTTTGTAATTGAATTTTAAAATTCAGTTATTCCAAATATAACCATTTGGAAGGAACAGGGTGCAGGGAAGAGTTATTATGTTACTAAGTATGGCAAAATATAAACATAGGCTTGATGCATGACAGTCAAAAAACCATTATTTTTTCCCTCTTATTTTCCTTTCACGTTTTATGATGCTGTATAGAAGGGTAATATTTTTTCCTCTATACCCTGCTTTAATTTTAGTAACTAATTTCTAAAGAAAAGTAGCAGAAACAGAGATGAGCCTAGAGCTAGGAACAAAATAATGGAAGACATAAATAGAATACTGTGTGAAAGGATAGTGAAAATAACAAAAGTGTTTTTAGAGCAGGGACATGATACAGTACATGAAATAATGAATGACATAGAAAAGATAAATTGGGCTTTCCTGATCATCTTTTCTGCTAAGTTGGGAACAAGGTAGCATTCTGTAACATTTCTAAAGCAATATATGTAAATTGCAGGAAGGAATTAACTTTTTTTCTCCCCTGTTTTTAAACATATACTTAAGCTCTCATCATCTGCTGTCACAATATAATATGATGTTTACTAAAAATGGAACAAAATTGGAAATGTACATTAGCAAGGGAATATACAGATAGGTATTTGATAGGATACATAAAGCATAATGGCTCTAAATCCTCTTGATCTGAGGCTTAAGCTAATTACTGATATTTGAATATACGATGAAATCCTTTCACACACTTTGTTTTGCAATGGTCTGTTACCATAATCAGTATTAATTCTTTTTTAAAAAATACTCAGTTACAAACTATCTGGGTTTGCATACAATATCTTACATGCTTGAAATAATGTTATTTTAGCACTTAAATGCCCTACCAAAGATTCTGGTAAACATTATACATGTAGGTATAATCCTCCCAAACTGACTTTCAGTGTGTGCCTGAAGCAAGGATATGAGGATCACGAGACTGTTCACTTCAATTTCTGTCAGTTTGTCTTCCTCCTTCAGATTTTTGGGACTTTTTTATTGCAAAATGTATGGGTTTATAGCACTTATGTGCTATATTAAATGTTTTGTGTTGAGACACCAGGCTTTTCTGTGTCTGCATAGTGTGGTTTCATTGCTGATAGTAGCTTTTGTGTACAACCCTGGAAAAAGCAATGCTTCTGTTCAGGTTATTTTCCTCTTACCTGGTACACTTGTTGTGCTTTATGTAGCACAGTCCAGCGAACATGTTCGGAAGAGATGGTGAACACCATTGCATTTCCAGACCCAGAGCTAACTGTTTTTGCTTCAGAAAGTACAAGGTAAACTATTGTTCAATAGCTGATTACTGAACGCGTGATGTGGCCATACTGACCCAAATCATGATCCACTTAAATCCCTGTGTACATATATTCATATATGCATATCTTTACAAAGACCATTATTCTAAACTCCTTTTTCCCCGTTATGCTTGTATGAGAGGGCAAAAATTAGTTTTGCTGGTTTCCACCATAGCTCTTACAGTTCTCTCCAGATCCCAGCCTGCTTGCACCATGTTACAGGCAACTTGGCTCCTCCTTTGCTTTCCTTCCCAGCCATGGCTTTTAGGGCAGAGGGAAGGGGATGGCACCTCTGGCCTTAGTACCATTTAATGAAGCATATATGTTGCGACTATCCACACCTTCAAATGCCCCTCTGGTTCAACCTAGACCTGTTTATTCTCCTTAATGGCAAGACTAAGCCTTGCAAAAACAGCTGACAAGTCACCCTGCTCCTTCAAGAAAGAGTAAACTGTTAGTGCACTAGCCATGTCAACAGGCAAGTGGGTGAGGGAGGTTTTTGGTAAATGTGAGGGAGCGCCATGGTACTTCCAGCCACTCTGTAGAGCCCTGGGAACCATGGGACACCCACCAGCTTGGGCTCACAGCAGCACCCTGAGTCAGGCAGTTGGAACAGAGCAGACAAGGAGGGCGGGAGCCTCAGGAGAGACAGCATCAGCTCTTTTTGTGCAGTGCATCACATCTGACCAAATTGCTGCCCTCCATCACCTCCCAGCACTAGTAGACACCATCTGCCTGTGTTCACAGGGCTTTGAGGCTGAGCCACAGAGACTGACAGGTAGTGGTGGCTACAGGTGCTCCTCCAGTTGAGGCCTGGTAGCAGTGGTTACACGGGGCAGGTGGAGCAGCTGTGCCCACCAGCCCAGGCCAGGCCAGGCCTGCAGCCAGGATGCTGGAGAAGGCCCCAGGGCTTTCTGGGGTCAGCCTGCTGGGAGGAGGAGGGCCTGGGATAGGCAGCAAGCCCCCATTCCCAGGCTAAGAAGGAAGGAGTTGCATGGAATAGGCATCCAGAAAGGGCTGCAGCTTTAATAGAGGTTTATGATGGAGGTTTGATGAGTGGTGTTACTCAGTTGTTGGTACAGGAACCACTTCTGTTCAACATCTTTTCTGGTGATGACAGTGGAATCGAGTGCACCCTCAGCAAGTTTGTCAACAATGCTAAGCTATGTGGTGTGGTTGACACACTGCGGGAAAGAGATGCTATCTAGGGGGACCGTGGCAGTCCTAAGAGGTTGGCCTCTGATAACCACGTGAAGTTCAAGGGCAAGCACAAGGTCTTGCACATGGGTGGGGCAGCCTCCAGTATACTGGTTGAGGAATGAAGCAATTGAGAGCAGCCCTGCTGAGAAGAACTTGGGCATACTGGTGGATGAGAAGCTCAACATGACNCGGGAAAGAGATGCTATCTAGGGGGACCGTGGCAGTCCTAAGAGGTTGGCCTCTGATAACCACGTGAAGTTCAAGGGCAAGCACAAGGTCTTGCACATGGGTGGGGCAGCCTCCAGTATACTGGTTGAGGAATGAAGCAATTGAGAGCAGCCCTGCTGAGAAGAACTTGGGCATACTGGTGGATGAGAAGCTCAACATGACCCTTCAGTGTGCACTTGCAGCCCAGAAAGCCTACCATGTCCTGGGCTGCATCAAAAGCAGCATGACCAGCAGTTTGAGGGTGGGGATTCTGCTGCTCTACTCAGCTCTCCACATGGAGCGCTGCATCCAACACTTGGGCCTGCAGTACAAGGGCATGGAGCTCTTGGAGTGAGTCCAGAAGAGGGCCATGAAGATGATCAGAGGCTGGAGCACCTCTGCTATGAAGACAGGCTGACAAAGTTGGGCTTGTTCAGCCAAAAGAACAGAAGTCTCTGAGGAGACATGATTGCAGCCTTCCAGTACCTAAAGGGGCCTACAGGAAAGCTGGAGAGGGACTGTTCACAAGGGCATGGAGTAACAGGACAAGGAGGTAATGGGTTTAAACTACAGAGGGTAGAGTTACATTAGATATTAGCAAGGTGTTCCTCACTGTGAGGGTGATGAGATGCTGGACTGAGTTGCCCAGAGAAGCTGTGACTGTCCCCTCCCTGGCAGAGTTCAAGGCCAGGTTGGATAAGGCTTTGGACAACCCAGTCTAGTGGAGGGTGTCCCTGCCAATGACAGGGGGTTGGAACTGGATGATCTTTGAGGACCTTTCCAACCAACACCATTCTGTGATTCTATAAATCCCAATTGGAAGGAAGGTATAGGCTGAGCAGCCTACTATCCCCAGGAGGCTTTGTGAGGCCTCCCTGTCACAACCACCCCCACTCGGCTGCAACTAGTCAGATCTGTATTAACGCACACTAGGGCTGCGGATTCACAAAGAGCATCTGGCTCTGTTCTGGGGCATTGCAGACCAAATCTCCTAAATGGCACCTGGAGGCTTAAACATAAGGTACCTCACTGATGGTGACACTTTCCTCTCTTTGTGAATTGTGTTTCACACACAACGTAGTTTAATCCCATGGTATTTATTATTTGCTATTATTTTCATTTTAGTTTGATCTGGTTTTGTATATTTGAGTGAGAATGTTTAGGGATTTAGTTGCATTCCATGAACTAGCAATACACAGTGTACTTGCAAGTACACTGTTACTTCAGCAAGTGCATTTGCTGAATTTTGTTTGGAAAGTGAATGGTATTCTGTATGACTAAAACATCAGTTACCAAGGAGGTAGAAGAGATGAAAGAATTACAGTTTGGTTGGCTTTTAAGGTTTTTTTTTTCCAATGCTGGCTATCCATCCTAGCGGGAACCATTGATTATTCCCTCTGCCGTCTGTCTTCAAATGTTTGCAGACCTATGCTATAAAGCAAACCAACAGGATGATTTGAGTTTAAAGATCTCATAGCCTTTTCTATGGAGTTGCAGTGCTTTGGTGGAATTTGGGATTGGCTTTGGTAATCAGATCTTTTCACTGACAGGACTTTGAATGCAGTCCTTCAAAGATTTTAATTTGGCACAGCTAAGAGGGACTACACCCTGGCGAGGCAGAGAGAGGAGCCCCTTCCGTTTTTCTTGCCCATACTGTCTTGTTACCACAGTAGAACAGCACCAAAGGGGTTTCCTTTATCAGAAAATAAAAATTAACAATAGTCATCTCTTTTACATCAGGTCCAAAAGAAACTGTTCTGCTCCAGCTGGATCTGTGGGCCTCAGCCAACGCCTGAGTTTGGGCAAAGTTAGTTGGTGGCTCAGCTTCATGTAATTGAAAGTCATTCTGATTTCTGCACTGTGGTGTAATTGCTTAAAAAAACCATGTTATTTGATGATTAAGATTCTGGAGTGAATTGTGTTCTTTTGGGTTCTTTCACTGTTTCTCCATCAGGGACTTGGTTTCAGCAGTGTGCAGCTGCTGGAGTTGATTTACAGTGCTGCGGCTGTGGCTAGTCATAAATAAATCCTCTTATATAGTTGTTATGAACACCTGTTAGATCATCTGTCAGCAAAGCGCTGTTCACATTTATCATGGTGCGGTAGTTATTTTACCTCAATCCATTTCCAACTGACTCGGCCTCCATCACTGGATTACTATTACCACACCATAATCGCTCGTTTCCACTCCATGTTACAACTTGCAGATAAAAGATTTCACTACTTGGCCAAATTTCATAAATAAAGGAGCAGTTCAGTGCAGTAAAAGTTTATTTTTGTCATCATTTGTCACCCCATTATTCTATAAATCAAATGGAATAGCGCTATTGCTAGCTCAGGCGTTGCTGTCAGCTCTAGGCATGGAAATGGTCCGTTTCTTCTTTTTAGATGAGATGACATGTCTTTCAGACTTAACTGGCTTATGGCTTTGTTTCACCCATTTTATTTTATCGCCCCTTCAGAAAAATCCTTGGGGACCAGAGAGACTAAAGGAGTAAAATGGAATCAGAAAACACAGTAAAACATGCTGCTTTAGCTGTGTTATGTACATTTCCCTCCCCTGCAATCATTCATTTACAAACTCCTCCGCAAAATAATGGAACTGGATATAAACAGCCCCTCAATGTATTCTCTGGCTTTGCGCAGATTTTATTGCTCATGTCAAAACCCTGGGACTGAAAGGACTCTGGAGAGGGTGCATCAAAGTCTTCCTAATGTGTCTGCTCCTAAATGGACTTCCCACCTGCACAGGGGTTCATTGTGGGGTTGAACGTCTGTTCAGATGACTTGCATTTTGGGGTCCAAAGTGTCTAATAATGCTGCTGCACTTTGCTACATGGCTTCACAATCAAGACGCCTGAGACGTTCCCCCACGTCTTCCCAGACACAACCTTCACAGAAATGTTGTTTGCTTTACGTTTTTTTTTTCTGTTATTTCTTAACTCTAGCAATGAAATCTGCTCCTGGGCCATGCCTTTATTTTTTTGCCCCGTGCCCACTACAGATGCTTGGGGTAGCTTGGTTTATTGAGAAGTTAGGAGATGGATCTCAGACTAAATTTTGAAGAACACAATATTCCTTGGTTTAAAAAGAGCCAGATAGGATGATGATAAAGGGATAGGGTAATAGAAAAGGGTTTATAGTTGATATTATACTTCTGAGTTGGTTCTAATTCAAGTTACATTCTTCATAGTCATTATGTAGCTCATAAATTCAATATAGTGTTTTACTATTACTATAAAAATGACAGGAGGGGGGTTTTATGTTGTAAGTTTCGTTAGTTGCTCTTCCTGTTTTATGTTGAAGTTCCCAGGCCGTTATGTCATTAAACTCCTTGGAGTCTGAAGGGCTCAGGCCCCTCGGTTCCTTATCGCTGGCGCGACACCTGCTGTGGGGCAAATGTCTATGTGGTCAGTCTCTAGCATCATCACCTTCCTTGTCAATGAATCTCTTCTGTTCCTTTTTGGCTTTGTTTTTCATTCAGAAGCCTGGATACCTGGTTTTGTGGGGAGTCAGGGAGAGTTCCCGGGTGGTCTTGGCTCCGCTTTGGATTCTGGACATCAGTTCTCACCTGTAGCTGAGCTACTCACATGTGAAAATGGCTAAACCTTCTTACTGCAGTGGGTCCTGGGTGACTGTGGGAGGAAACTGCTGCCAAAGAGGAATGCTGCATTATGGATATAAAATGCCTTTTGAGAGTTCTCCCTCTCATTTACCTTCCCAGAAAGACTTGCTATGACTTTTCTCCAGCCACGTTTGTTGCAAAATTACCAGCTTGCCTTGGTTTGAGTCTTGCTCAGTCTTGTGCATTTGCTGGAAGATCTCTAAAGGCAAATACAGGAGGGCTTTTGCTTTTTCATTGAAGGGGGATTTTTTTTTTTTTCAAAGGCACTGTATAATTTCTGTTATTTCTGCTTCATTACAGAAAAGAGGCATAGAATATCTGACCCTGGAGCCTTTGCTTTCTCCAGATGTTTGCTTTGCACACAAATAATCTGCATGAAAACAGCAATTGCTAATTCAGTGGCCAAAGTGCATCAGAACCCTAATCTAAAATCTCCCAATCCATCCAGCTGTCTGGCATTTGCTATTATAGGGCACCAACAGAGAAATGAGGCTGTGGCTTTATCACTGCACCCTGGGTGACAACTTGATTTTCTGCTTTCACCGCAGGCAGCAGCAGCCCAACATGATGGGGCTGTTAATTTGTGCATTTCATGGTGTCTGTCAGGGGGCCGGGAGAGGAGGGTTTCAGGGGAAGGGAATGGAGCATGTCCCAGCCTCGGAAGCACCTGTCTGCATTGACGGCACAGAGCACTTTTTATTAGCGTGCAGGTCTCTAAATGCAGCCCCGGGATGACAGCCTGGCATTCCCAGCACCCACACAGTGTGACAGGCGCAGGCAGCCGGTCCCATTGTTTGCCCTTGATGAGCATGTCATTAATGGAAATGGAAGAAAGTGAGGGCCACATCAGTATTCAAATAGCCTCCATCCTCTCTGCCATTCAACTGCCTGGCTCAGGAGGCTGCAGATTTCCTTCTGCAGCTCCACTTACACATTTTCACAGATTTATTCCCATTTCATACAGATCCCCTCCATGTGACTCTGGCCCCATGCACCCCACTCCCCACTCATATGAACAAGTTCTTCAGCATCATCTAATCTGCCAAAATTAAGTGAGGGTTCTCTCCTTCCTCCCTGCTTTGTGAATTGCTAGGGTATCTTTAGCAAATATTTGCTACTTGCAACTCAGGAAATGCAAGGTGCTATTCTTTAAACTTGAAGCACCAAGGAAAGGCCTGACATATTGTGTGTAATGTTCTTAGTTGCTCCCAAACAACTACTGATGCTTGTCTGGGTCGCCTGTTTCTTTACAATAGATTGCAGTGTATTTGTTTTGGAACATTTCACCTGGTAGGTATGGAGTAAGAGGACTGCAAGCAGAAGGTGAAATAGCTAAAAAAAAAATCTATGTTCCTCCTTACTGACAACCTCCCTTGGAACATCAGAAGACACAGTGTTCTCCCTCAAAACCCTCCTTTCTCTGCCTTGACAATAGCTGGACCATGGATAGCTGGAGACAAGTACCCATCTTGCTGGGCCACACCACCTTAGGCCGTCTATAACCCTCTGATCTCACGTGTGCAGTTTCAGCTCTTTGGGGGCGGGTGGTGTATTGGCCCTCTCTATTTTTATGGCATGGATCACAGCAGGATGCAGGTTGATGATTAGTGCTCCTGAGCACTCCAGCAAAACAAATAACACAGTATCATAAATCAGCTGGTATGAAGAATGTGCCTTGAGCACACTGGCATCCAGCCAGATCTTAAATGTATGTTTCTGTGCTTTAGTTTTGTGTTAGTCTGTTTTTGTAATAATACAATTAGTGCTCACAGGGGAGACTATTGACACTACCACCAGGATCGGTTTGCTCTTTGCAGTATTTCCAAATCGTTCTCATTACACATCCAACTTGCAGGTCAGATGTGGTACCCCTTGCCTTTTGTCTGCTACTGTCCTCTCCAGCCACTGATTTAGCCTCAAATCTGGATCTCCACTAATAAAGGTGGGGGCCACCAAGGAATGAGTGCTGCTGGGCCATTTCCAAACCTCATTTCATAGTCCTCTTTAACCCCAAGTGGCATGGGAGAAAGAGAGCCCAGAGAATTCCTGTTGGTCACTTCCAAAACGGATAACGCAGGACTGCATACAGAAGCAGAGCTGTTGCAGTAAACACATTTTGGTCAGCAAAACCACCATCCTTCCTTACACTCCTTTGAACTGTTGCTCTGGACTCAAAAATCTTTCTGGGATGTGGTAGCATTGCGTCTTGGGTGTGTTTGCCCTAATAGGTGCTTTTCTTCCAGCGGTGACTGTTCTGGAGCTCTGTTCCCTGCAGCTTGGCTTCATGTAGCAGTGGTGTCCACCTGGTTTTGTCTGTGACCTCTGAGAGGAGGAGGATGAAATGGTTGATTCACATTTAGATGCCAAAGGCGCATCCCAGCACTATGATCCATGTGAGCATGAGTGCATTTCTCTGCCTCAGCAGGTTCTTTGTCTCGTCTTTCTTTTACTGACCAGTTTGGACTATGGAATATAACACAGACCACGTTTTTCTGTGGGTGTGTACAGTACTTTGTGCAAGAGCGCTCTGATTTCAGTAGGAGCCTCTAGGTGTTGCTGTAATATAAATAATAATTGTTTTGGGGGGTTAATTCAAAGAGGGCAGTTGAAAATGAGTGAGACCAAGAGAAGAAACCCATGAGTTATTTCTCATGTTTAGAATGATTAATAATTTCTGCATAGTTTAATAATTCAACAAATCGCAGAAACTGCATTTTATCAGGCTGCCTTCATCTCAAATTAAACAACAACAACAAAAAGCCCTTTCCATTGTTTCCGTTGGCAAGCAACCAAAGGCTGGTCTTCCTTCAACAGAAATACATCTAGAAATGGCTGTAAAGATACTGGTAATTTTAAAATTAAAGATGGCTGTGGTATTATGGCAAGACAAATACCTGATTTTAGGGTCCCATGGCAAGAGAAATACCCTCTTTCAGGGTCCCAGCCACAAGCAGCATCCAAACTAAAACAGAAGATAAGTGGCTCATCTAGCAAAAGCAGAACGTTTTCAAAACCAATATATGGAAACATATATGTGTTCTAGAAACCCAAATATCACCATATTTGATATCAGTGTAAGAGAATTTTATGTAGCAACCATCTGCAACAACATCTTAAACAACTCACAGGGCAACAGGAAGAAGATAAAAAACCCAAAAGAGTAAATCCTAATCTGGGGGAATTAGCTGCTCTTCTGCATTTAGAACTAAGACCCAATCATTTAAAAAGCAATTTAGGAGATGTGACAGATAGATACCTAATGGGGCATCAAGGAAAAAACTAACAAATGGAGAACAGACATTTATATAGGAAAAGTTTATGGGCTACATTTTTCAGAAGCAATGAATAATTTTAAATGCATCACATGTCACTGGAGACTACAGACAGCACCTGTTTGTTTCAGTTCTATTCATAGTCTTCAGAGAAGTAAATCCCTAATCTATCTCCAGCTGGACACCTTAAAAGCTGAGACAAATACAAAGTCTGCATCCATCTGTACCAAAAGGCTAGCAGGTAGGGAAGGTCATCTCATAGCAAGCTTGAACAGGAACGTCATTATCTCAAGCAAACTTGTTCTGCTTGAGGTGAGATCATGGTGACTCCATTTGTATCACCTTGACTCACTATGGAGCCATCCCTACTGTGTTTTACTGCTTATCCCTCATATGAATTCAGTGGAGATGAGAAGAAGTCAATAATTTATTTTCTTTGGGGTTGAACCAGTCAAGGGTAGATTTTGTCTTTGACTATGCAATTTAGAAATTTTGTGGATGGCAGCCAAAGAACAGTTCTGGATTTGTCATCTAGGGAGTGGATCTCTGCATGCACATACATACAAGTGCATATACAACAGTGTACCATGAGCAATGAGACAGTTTTACAGTCAGCATGCAGTATTTTAACATACCAGGCTTCCAAGATTTACTCTCCAGGGCAGATAGCACTTTCCCTATGTCTACGATATCACAGGGGTCTATCATTCTATCATATCTAACTAGTCTATAATGAGACTGTATCATTCCTATGTGGAGTATAATATAAAAGACTTTAGGTAACATGCAAACCATTGTTGCAATACCTAAAAGACCCTCAGGAAGATGAAGGAATAGCTTTTTCCCCACGTCTGTGATGTAACACAGCAAGGTTTGGTTTAGGCACAGGACAGCTACCTGACACTAGGGATAGTGCACCATCAGAGCAAACTGGTTGGAGAAGTTATGGAGGCTCCAGAGCTGGAAATCATTACAAGTTAAGCAAACCATATGTCAGGACTGGAATACAGTACAGCTGATCCAGCTTTAAGACACAGATGTCTTTTTGTTTATTCTTCCTGTGAATGTGTAAGAAATGTTTAAAATCTAGTTATCTTTCATCCCATGTACTCCTTGTTTAGGTATACATACTTGGACAATGTCACTAAGAAACAAAAACTGGGGTTTGATCAGTTGCCTTCTGCCTTGTTCTTTCCCATGTTCCCATCTTCTGGTCAAGCTTCTGCCTTCCTTTTTCTGCACTCTGTGAAGTGGTTACACACACAATTGCAATGAGGTGGAGTTGCATATATTTTGAATTAAGATTACTTACTTTCCAGTACTTACATAGTTGCTACTAAGGTGGTAGCCACCAGCTACTGACTTTTATACCACTAAGTGCTGTCAGCTCCTGCATTTTCAGAGGAGCAGAGCAATTCTCTGGTGGATCTCCATAGTACAATATCTACCTATTTTTCAGGCCATGTCTGTATGCTTTTCAGGAGATAAAAAGCTTTGTAATGAACAATTAAGAAGTAGCATAACAGAGGCTCTATTACTAATTTTGCCAACACACATGTATTTCACTGTTGCTACATTCCATCATATTTTTCCCAACAACATCTCTGTGGTATCTTCCTTTCTTAAGGCCCTATTAGCAAAGCAGTTCTTCATGGCTTGGCACCCAATTTGATTGCTTCAGCTTTTCTGTTCATCTTTTCATCTGAAAAGTTGTGGTTTGTTTACTAAGAACCAGATTTGGGTTTTTTGATGTAAACTATAAGCAAAAAACTGCTCTTTTTAAAAAGTCAGGCAGATACTATTGTTTATGTTGGCTTTTTCAAAGTACTTCTTTTAACCATGCAGAAAGCTTGAATCTGAATTTGCAGTGTCCCTTTAACATTGATATTTTTTTAATTACATATTTTCCTCCAAAAATTTGTGCTTTCCTTCAATTTTCATAATGCGTGGAGCACATTCATCCATCTTCTCTTACCATTGTTTCCTTCTGGAGTTCTAATAGCTGTAAGCAGACTTTTCAAGACTTTGGGACAGCTTTGGGACAAGCTACCACTTGTCTACCTACCTACTTGTCTATATAATTTTTGAAGCTGCTTTGCTGTTCATTTCTTATTAAAAAAAAAAAACCACCCCAAACACCTCCACCCCCCAAAAATAAACTAAACAAAACAAAACAAAACAAACAAACAAATGAACAACTACCACACAGAACTTTAATTTTGTCTTGGCACAGGGAAGACAATTCATTCTTCTGGAAGCCCACCAGGGAAGATTGCTCCTGTGCTGCAGGTGATTTAGTATGACTTTCTATCTCATATCACTGACAGTTTTAAATGTTTTACAAATAAGAGAGACACAATTTTGGCCTATTTATGCTGGATTTTTGCATTATGTAAATACTAAAGGCGTGTGAAAACATCTTCCTTTAAGAAGATTCCACATTTGAATGCAAACTAAACATATGGCTTCCTTCAGATTATATATGTAATATAACACTCCTCATTATATTGTTTTTGTTTCACCGAATGTTTTCTGTAGTCTGGTATTCTGACTGTATGCCTTGATATTTATTTTTAATGAGATGCACTTCTGTTCTTTCACTGCTTACTAACACTTTAATTTGAGAAGCAGTTTTCACTAGCCCTGCAAATATTCAATGTTCTCTGCAAAGTCAAGTCCATTTCCTGCAATAACCTTGCTTTGACCTGTTATCAGTTATATCACAAATTATTCAGTCTCTAATTGGTTCATCTTTTAACTACAAATTCACATGACTTAGCTTTATTACATAGCTCCATGACACGCTTATGTGGATCAAAGTAGTCTTACATTTTTAAGGACCTTTCTCCAGCGGCTCACAACTCCCTTTGTTCTATTGCTTGAATATATTCTTATTGTTATTAATATTAGGATTTTCTCCTCTCCAGTTGTTGTACTCTCTTTTCTCAGAAAATCTGAAGATGCCTTAACTTCTTATGCCTTTTAGACAGATCCTAACCAAACAGAGCAATGACATTTGCTTAGTATCTACCAAAAATGCAGTTTAGTCCCGTGACAAGTAACTAGTATGCGACGTGCACGAAGATGGTGAAATGCTCACTGCTGTCTCTCTGATCTTTGTACTTTTAACATAAGATGAGGTCTCAGCACCTGTTTTAGTAAGAAATGAACACCTAAATCAGGCAAAAGCCCTACAGAGGAGGACTTTCAAGTCATTTCATAGCCCATGCCAGTACTCAAACATAATTATTTGCAGTAAATGCATCAGAGATGGACACCTAGAAAGGACTTGCCTCTCTCCCAGTCTCCATAGAGAATTTTTTTTCATTGATATAAGCAAATATAATGATCTTTCCAAGCAGAACATTATATTATCTGCGCTGCTAATCGTTTGTGTGTTAGTAAGACTCCTACCCTTTATTCAAACGCATGGCCAGGTCTCTAGTGGCTGCTCAGGATGCATCACAAAAAGGGAGAAACAGTCTTTTCCTTGATGCAGCCACCACCTAAAACAATGCTTGAAGGAGAAAAGCTATTCAGTCAGCCCAACCATCCATTCATATTGCTTAGGGCTTGTTGTGCTGCAGTCTCTCATCTCTCCATTAATTAATGGTGAAAATATATATAACTAGGAAAACAGCAAACGTAAGCAGGGAATTAATTTATTTTTCATAAATAGGGAATGCTTCATCAGTAGAAAAGCAAAGGTTTGAAGTGTCTCTTCATGTTCCAATTTTTGTTCTGAAGCTGCCTGTTTGGTTGCTTTCTCATCTCTTCTATTTAAACCAAACAACAATCAATTTATTATGACATTAAAAAAAATATTGTGGCTAAGGGAGAAAGTACTTTTGAGAGAGATTCAAGTTCAGCAGCTGGAAATGAGGAGGAAAAACTGGGACTACACCAGTCTAATTGATTTTGTTATAGAACAAAATTAGCTGAAGCCAAAGAGCAGTAAAATGCACTCACCTTTATTGTAAGCATCTGAAGCTGTGCTAAATGAATGGGGGAAAAAAACCCCACAACCCTGCTCTTTGCTCATGGCATAGGGCATTTATTAGAAAATAAAAATAATTAGTTACAGAAACAACAATTGAATTCTGCAAAGTGTTTTGCCTAGATTCCAGGAATGGCAGCTTTAATGAGGCCCTACACTTCACAAATGCTAAAGCAGTTCTTAAATGGGGTTTAATAGAATATTTTTACTTTCTTTCAGCTCTTTGTTCTCAAACATGTAGGTACCCCAGAGTGCACACATTTAATTTAAGCAACTTTTACATAAATTCATCTCCTGTACCTGATGAATATGCTACTAAATACACGGCATCTGCCTATCAGATCCTCACATAAGAAATCTGTGGCCTTCGAATAAAATCAGACGCCTATTTGCTTCTTGTGCTCTGCATTACAGAAAAGGATTTTAATTAGCCAAGAGTCACTGCTCCCATTGTCCCTGAAATGCAACTGGAATCTTAATTTCTTGACCACACCTAAGAATTATTAACTTCTGGGAAACAGTGTTTAACAAGTCACTGCAGGCTGGAGTTAGGAGTATGACCTACTACCATACCGTTACTATCTGCTAGGCTTTTTACTTTGGATTGTGAAGATAATGACTTTATTTCAAAGGTACATCCCTTCACAAGGAGGGAACAAATAAAACAGTGCTGGTGTGTTGTCTCTTTTGGAGATGTGCTGAATCATTAGGCATTGTTTGGAGTTCTAGTTTTGCTCTGATTTGCTTTTCTGTGCTGAACATGAGCGGGATGCTCTCACCATTTTCTAAGATACTAAGTAGCTTGGGGATTTTGTGATAAAGTTTTAGATGCTTTATTTTTCCAGCATTATTATTACTGTCTTTTACTGTTTGGGTAACAGAATTCTCCCTTTCTGTTGTCTTCCACATGTTTGCTTTAGTTATTGATATCTTTCTTAACTTCTTCCTAGCATTGCTAGAATAACTAATCAACACAAAGCCAGCATAACACAGGGTACACAAATTCCTGTTCTAAAATTTCTCAATGTAAAACTGCAGGCAAGGGCTGAAATCCTCTCTGGTTCAAATGGAGAGCTCCAAGGAGCTTAGGGAGTTTACTATCTTCTGGCAGGAAACTGCTGTCTTTGTTGCTACCATCCCCATAGCTGATAAAGAGGCTTTGTGGCCTCTTCCAAACCATCTGAAGTGAACTAAAACCATTTTAGTTTACAGTGGAGCAGTTGTCCATTCTACAAGAAACAATTACACACTGCATAGAACATTAGAAAAGAGATTGAATGGGCATGGACACTAGGTGACCAAACAGGATGTAGCCTCTTTCAGCTCAGAGCTGAGGTCCATTAAGGATGGTTACGTGATTGCACTCTACTCTGCTTGTGAATAGAAATAGGAATTTGATCCCGAAGAATTTAAACAATTTTAATTGAAGGAACTTTCAGACTGGTAATAGCAAGGAAGCTTACATTTGGGAAGTAGATTCTTGAACTATCTATTTTGATGCTCATTAGAATGTTTCTCATTGCTCAGTTTCTAATTGCTTTCTCTCAAAAAGATGGATTTGACAATGTTAGAAAGTGTCAGATCTACCTTAAATTAAAAATCAATTTGCAGTTTCCTGACCACATCTGGTAACCTCATGACTCATAAAGTCCCCTTGGGTACCTTGGCAGCACCTCACCTAGTGAGGACACTCTCTGAATTTTAGGGACCTTGTAATATTTCTCTCAATGAAATCAGCACTAGCTCCAGAAGGCAAATCTTGCAACCTTGTGGCATCTAGCAAGTAATCTGCTGCAGGCCAAACAGGAGAGAAAATTTAAATAATAAGTAAAAAAATCAGTTTTCTGTCCCTTTAGTCTCCTTGTTATCTTTGACATGATTGTACAAAAGTGGTGTAGAAACATCTCAACCACAGCTTGTTATGGCAAGCATTCTGTAAGTGATGTATCTGAATAATAGATGAAACAAGCATATAAACACCCAGCCAGAGTGCTGCATTCACTTAACTTTGGCTGTCAGGAAAACCTACATGAAAACTGTAAAGGTAGCTTTTTAGTCCCTAAACGTAAACCAAACCAAAAAGGAAAGTACATTCTCTTATTTTAGAGCTAATCTGTGAAACAGCTACAGTTGTACATACTTCAATATACAGCCTAATGAAAAGCCTTCTGGGTCCTGGTACAGATTTGTAAGTGTGTCACTGACAGCAATGATTCTATAGAAAAATAGAAGTAACAAATATTTCACAATTGAATATCCAGCCAAAAAAGCATGTCCACATGTTGCAAGAGTAAATAAGCTTTGTTAGAATATGTTGCTATTCTAAAGGAGAAGGGAGATTAAAATCCTCCTTTCTACAAATGGGAAAAATCATAGTATTTCTTATGTTGTCCATCTGATCTAAATCCAGATCAACTGATCAAATGTCACTTAGGACAACATATGTCTTTTCCACTTATTTACCTAGAACCAGAGTAGGGGGAAAACACATAATTGGTTCCCTAACAGAGTCATACAGATAGGTTGATTATTGAAGCCATGAATGAAATCTGAATGCTCCATTACTCACAGCTAAATAAATATTTATTGTTCTGCAACCATCGCTTATGATAAAAACAGTTTAGGAGCTGAGGTTTCAGTTTAAATGTATATCTAACTGTATCAGAAATACGTACAATTTGAATGCAGGTATATTTTTAACATCAGGCAGCAATTGGAAGCAGCACCACAGATGATTGAAGAACCAACAAGATAAACAGCTGCCAAAACATGTTGCCCATTATGACATCAATATTCCAATGTGGTAGCAAGATTTTGAATTAAAATTATGTTTGCTTTCATTGGAGACCTGGAATAACAATGAGATGACTGTAATACCATATTGTCTGTCTCTCTAGAGTAGCATGCACAGTATTCAGAATACACAGGCAAAATAAATGTTAAGTCCACCTAAATACTCTAAAAGTATCATATTTATCATATATATCATATTTATGAAAGAGAACAAGGCTAAAGAAAACTTCTTACATAGGGAATAAATTAATAACTTTGTAATTACCCTTCAGAGAAAAAAGACATAATTTCATACATAAGAAGCTAAAGCTTTTATTGGTTGTCTCACTAAAATACTAAAATTTTGAGCACATAACGCATATTCTACTTTCTATCTGTTAATGTACCAAGCTTTGTGATGAGCATGCTATATATGTTTTATGATATGGAGTTAGGGTCCAGATGAAAACTTTGAGATTTACATTTTAATCCTGCATTGACCTTTTGGCTTCACTCCTTAATTAAGCAAGGCATGGTAAAGAAAGAGATTATTATGAGGTGGCTGTGTCCCCAGGGCGTTATGAGGCACCACACACAGTTAAGCTATCTCAAGACAACCATGTTCTCTAGAGTTACTTTATTGCTATTATAAAAAATCTTTATTATAGGGAAAATATGTATTTTTATGCTAGAAGAAGATGAAGATGACAGTTTAGGATGTTGAACGGTAGTTTCAGCTGAGCTTTGTGCCCACAGAGACTGTAAAACATCGAAGACTGGGCGGCCTTTGATTGGCTCCTTTGGATCCTAAAGGGGTAGATTAATCTTTGTAAAATTCATAGTTGGAACATTGTACCATTAACTGGCACTTTCCAGTTATCAAGATACTTTATGAAACTGAAAAAGTCCTATTACATTTGCTAAAAAGGCAACTTTGGGGGTGTGGCTCTCATGAAACCATTTTATCTCTGGAGTATTAGACACTTTCCACCGTGCCCCATGCTTGATAAAGCCCCAGGATGTGGATCTTCATCTGACAACCTCTATCAGTTCCTTGTCTGTTAATTACACCTTATCTAAGGACCCAGTTCTACAGCTTCCTCAATTTTCTCTCTTTTTCAGTTGGAATTGAGGGCACATTTCAATCTTTAGCTCCTCTTCTTTTTTTTTTTTTTTTTAAATCACATCTCTGCTTTTCAAGCATGATGTCTTCTTTTTAATCTCTGTGATAAATATGTGATGCACGCACAGGTATATATATCTTCTCTGTATCTGAGGGGAACAAATATACTCCTATTGGTTTTAAGCCCTGTACAGTACTCCTCACATTGAAGCTTTTGTGTCTCTTCCCTCTGCACTGCTTCTAAAAACCACTGGGTATCAGAAAATATGCATATATTTACAGAGCTTAATATGTAGTTCTACTTTGAAGAGCTGTTCCAGAAACATCATGATTCCTCTAAAGGACTTAGCCTCATGAACTGCTCCCTGTAGTAAAACGGTGTGTATGCCCCATGGACCAAGGAAAGATACAGAACAGACACATGTCTTTAAGGCTAGATATGGCCTACTTGACAACACATTGATTTATGCCGACCACTGTTCTGAGGCTGGCTTAGAGATATTTGATTTACAGTGGATAGATTGCCTCCTGTTAAATAAAGTCCTGGGTCATTGTTCATAAACCTGAACTGCATATAACAATCTTGATGCATTGTTAAAATACCACTGTGGAGTTCACAATGCCTTATTAAGGTCTGTAGTTCAAAGGATAAAAAACCTTTGTGCAAACATTTAACAAGCTTCTTAAGCCAATAACAATTAGCCCTGTGAAGTACTCGAGAGCTGTCTGTCAAGAAGCTCAAACGAAAGTGGCATGAGTTGGTCAAAAACAGCCCTGTTGTCCTCATTGCCATGCCCAGTGGGATGATGGATTAGCCCTCAGAGACAGTGCCTGGCCATCCCCCCAGAGTAACAACTCCTCTTACCAAGGTCAGACATCACCACTAATGGACAGGAAGGGTCCTGAGGAAGAAGAAACCATCTGTAAATGAAAACCAGGAAAAACACTAGTGCTGTAATTTTTCAGATGATCCAGGACGCTGGCGACACCTTCCAGGTGAGCCCAGGTGTTGGGAGAGGTGATGGTGTTGCGGTAGGTGGCACTGTTCCCCTCCTCCAGTCACGACAGCCCCACCGCTCACCGGAAAGTGCCATCTTTGAGATGAGACATAAAACTGAGGCCTTGACCAGTTGCAGTTATTAAAGGTCCCATTGCACTTTCCACAAGATTAACTGTGTTAACCTCAGTGTCCTGGCTGATTGCATTCTGTCTTCCTAAATTCCCTCTGTAGTTTCAACTGGACAAGTTAATCTGCACTTCCTGTTTTAGGCGGCTGTGCAACTGTTGCTGTGCCGGACACACAGCTGCTGCACTTCATCCAGGGGTGACCCTGCTTCAGTGGTGGCCAATAAGGCTGAAGGAGCTGGGTCTCTTCAGCTCAGAGAAGAGAGACTAAGGGGTGATCTCATTAATGTTTATAAATATGTTAAGGGTGAGTGTCAGGAGGATTGAGCCAGGCTCTTCTCAGCGATGTCCAGTGATAGGACAAGGGGAAATATGTCCAAGTTGGAACACAGAAAGTTCCATCTGAATATAAGGAAAAACTTTTTCACTGTGAGGGTGACAGAGCACTGTTATAGGCTGCCCAGAGAGGTTGTGGGGTCTCCTTCTCTGGAGACATTCAAGTCCAATCTGGATATGTTCCTGTGTGATTTAACCTAGGTGATCCTGCTCTGGCAGGGTGGTTGGACTAGATGATCTTTCAAGATCCCTTCCAACTCCTAACATTCCGTGATTCTGTGATTCTGTGATTCTGTGAATACAGATAGACTCCAACTGTGCATGGCCACACTGCTGCCCCAAGGAGAGTGAAGTATGGTACTGTTGTACCCTGCATTTACAGTCAAATGACGTGATATGGAGAGCGAATGTACTCTTCAAAATAGACCAATGGTTGCAGCTCCATCAAAAGGGAGCAGTTGGGTGTGGATATAGTTATTTAATGGGATCTCCTGCTGAGCCATGTGTCTGTCCAAGGTTACAGAGCCTTGTGGATTGGTCACTGGAATTTGTGGCTGCTTGTTCCACTGCAGGCCTTCTACTGGGCCAAACACAGTCCTAGGTTAACTGTGAACTGGAGAGACAGAGCAAGTGCATGCAGCAATTTTGGCATGGTTCTAGATAAAACACACTAGGGCCTAACTCTGAAATTGTTTTCTTGTACAGGGGGCCCTTCCTGAGGCAGACGCCTGTGAAGCTCCATGTAAACTAAGCCATCTTATTAGAAGGAGAGATTTGCAGCAAGGTGACCCACTGTGTGAATCAGCATAGCTCATGCATGGTTTCCTCTTTTCTCATGATTTTGAGGTTTGGTAGCTAGATTCAAGGTTGGTGGAAATTACATTCTTTCTACCTTTAATTCTTCCTTTTGTTTCAGTTGGATACTTCCTTTGTCATTTCATATCCCAAACTATTGTGTTTTATTGCTGGAAAATGTGTGTTTCATTTCAGCGATTGGGGATTACACACACATGCCATTGAGTGTAATGAAAGGACATTATGTGAATGTAAGGAATTATTACTTTTCTGCTTATCTAGAGAAAATAAAAGTGAGTATTAGCATCCTCATAACTAGATCGGGAGTAATATTAGTATTTGAACTCCATGAAAATCCTGAAATTTACTCTGGAAATAACCTGGCTGGGTGATCAGGTATCTAAAATGAGCCAGGTGTCAAAACAGGAAACATAATTATCATGGGATAAAAACAAGTTTCTGAAAAATAAACCATATTCAGTTGACTGGTTTCTAGTATATGGCATTTCCACTGAAGATTCTAATTCTTTTTACTATGTCCCATTCCCCTTGAACAGAGTGTCCCCTTGGGAAGCGGGGCCCAAGAGCCCTTTCTAGGATGGGACAGGATATTACAGCTTGGTTTGTGCACCAGCATCCTTAATATTTCCTTCCTTTCAGAAGCAAATAGAGCGTACCCTTATCTGAATGCTAATTTCCTAGTTAAAACCCTCCCTTGCTGACAAGGGACTGAAAGAGTTTTAAATCACAGATGTAGAGTATCAAATGCAATAATGCTCTTGCAATAGTGCATTGAAGCCTCAATTAATTAACCCTTGGGCTAAGTAGGCAGGTACATGGTGGTGGCCACAGGCGGTGGATGGATGAGATTTAAATGGGCATCTCATTTCCTCAGCACGGAACATGCCGTTTGGTTCAGAAAGGAGTCATTTTACACACTCGCCTCATTTACGCTCAGCTTTAATCCCTTTAATTCCACCTGAGATCCAAGCAAGAATGGGAAAAGAGAGTGAGGTGCAAAAGGCTACAGAGCTGGGCTTTGTTTACATATGTTTCCCCGGGGACACACACACACACACACACACACACACCCCAGCAGAGCCAGGGCTCCTGGCCTTTTCATCGGGCTGCAGGGATCCAAAGAAGTTGTCATATGGAAATGGTTAAACAGAGATTACGGTGATCTCTTCACTGCAATCCACCCCGTTTAAAATCTGAAAAGCAAGGAGCAGGGAGAGGAGGCTGAGGAAAGGGACCGCAGCTTACCCAGACAGCCGGCAGCCGTCATGATGCAGCAGGGTCTTGGTGGCGGAGGGTCAATCTACAGAGGCCACGCTGGTGTGGGCCTCTTGTGACACCATGATGACAGCTGCCGCTTTCCCTTCAATGTCCCATATGGGTGCATGTTCATGTATGATGTAAATAGTGTTCTGTAGGTGTTGTGAATCTCTGACATTCCTCTAGCTGGCTTTTACGTATGTAACATGCAAGCTTTCCTACCAAGAAAGGGGATGAGATTCTGGCACATATCAAGGGTAATGGACTAATGCTGGAAAAATAAAAAGATCCCCCAATGATTTCTTTGAATCACTTAAAAGCTTTAGATCAGGCTGTGCTTTGATTCTCTTTTGTACTTGTTTTCCATCACCCTCCTAATACAGGGATCTGCTGGCAGGTCCTTGTGCCAAAATTTTAAGCAAATGTTGCAGAGTATTTATGGATAATGAATTTTGAAATTATTATAGTTATTGCGCAGGAAATCTGATATCTCATCACTATGTTCCTTCAATCAAGGGTATTCAGACAAACGCGTGGCCTACGCTACCAATTAATCCGGTCAGAACTTAAAATATGGGATACTTGCAACAAACTTCACCTGAACAAGACAAGGAATTGTTCACAGAAATTGTTCAGTGAATGGTTAAGAAGAATTAACTGCTTTTATTTAAAAATCAGAACCTCTGCCTTAAAAGCCACTGAGAATAAAAATGCAAAATCTGCTGTATGCATTAATGTTGTAACATTACAGTTACATTATAAGCCCGGCTGTGCTACAACAGCTGTACATAAGATAGCACTACTTATACTAAAATATATAAAGGTTTGAGAGAGGGTTCTATGTTTAAGGAAATGCAAGCTGCAGCGCACTTGTATGAAATGCTCTGCATTGGTGTGTGTTTGCTCCCACTGTGTGTAGCATTGCTGCGAGGATAAAGCCAGGCTGTTCCTGGTGGGACTGCATGGACAGCACATGGATATTTCTCCAGACCTTGCTCTGTGCCAGCTCCATTTGTGCACATCCAGAGGCCTCTGCAGAGAAATAGACCCAGCAGTGGGTTCAAGATCCCTCACATCCTCCTTTTCCTCTCCACCCCACGCTGCTGGCAGTTGAGGTCAGATACATTCATCACACCTGTGGGCTGCTGCCATTTTGTGCAACGTGCGGTGAGACATTGCCCAGGGTACAGTGCCAGGGGATCACACACTGCTGGGGGAGGGGGTTGGGCGAGTGGAGTGGGGGTCTACCAGAGGTCTCTGCCCCTCAAAACACCTCATCCCACCTGCCACCCCCACTGGGCCATGGGACTCTCCATCTCATTTCCCTCCACACGATTTACCATCTGTGAGCTCATCTTTAACCTAATAAAAATCATCTCGCTTTTGACTAACAAGAAAAGGAAACAGTGCTCATTGTGGGGTTTGGGGAAAATGGCCTCACTAATCTGCAGGATGAGAATGGAGTGATTTATAGGCGGATTTAACTGTGGGCCATGATTAGGGGGCTGGTAGTAAGTGCATTAGGTGTCTAAGTGTGGCAATAGAGTAAATAGGCGTTTTATTTATCGCAGTGCCAGGGGCCTCTTAGCGGAAGAGCGCTTCTCCAAATTGAAATATAGCAGAGTTTACACTCCTGATTAGGGCTTCAAACGCAGAGCCCAAGGCTATCAGCGAGCAGAAACAAAGCTCGCTGACACCTAATTGTCACTGGATTAATGTGCAAACAGGGACAGCAAACAGCAACAACAAATAACCAGGTGTCAGAGCTGCTGGTGGCAGTGTCCACTAAGTGACTGGGGGCCAAATTGAAGTTTATATCTCAGAATCCACTGAGATCAATGCATCAGCTGGGTAGACAGGGCTGGAAATATTTTGCTGTTGCATGTGTTGTATGTATTTACATACAGTACAGGTGTGGAGCTAGCTATAAAATAATTATTTAAAAGGATTCATTTTCATGCTGAGTGTGAACCATATGTGTAGTGAGTGTGGTACTGCCAGGTACTGGCAGATGCGCCCCCTCCAGAAATCTGTGTCACCCTTTGAATGCCCCAGAGTTCCAAAAATTAATTCCTTATGAAGAAGCCCAGTTTGTGTGTGGGTGTGTGTGACTGCATCTGTAATGGAAGAGGCAAGGCTTGTAAGGGAAGGTAATACATTTTATTAAAGTAGCTGATATGGAGTGAGGAAAGGACAAACATCTGATTTCAGCAGTGCTTCTTTAGGTAGTAAAATACATAATCCACCTGTGTGTATTCATATGCCTCAGAACAGGCAACTCTTTCATTCTTTTAATTATTAAAGCAGGTATGTATTCCTGTTATTATATAGGTTTCACAAATATGCTCGTTGTTAACATGTATATCATGTGAAGCTACATACCATATGTCTGTAAACTAAGTATGGGTGATATTGTTCAATTTATTTCCTTTATACTTCATAGCCATCCAGGTAATTTATGTGAATAAGGTCTTTTGCTCTATGATCTTGTGACTTTCACTGGCATCTCCATATAAAATTTTATAACCCTGTTTGTGAATCAAATCATTCCCACAACAACTGATTCAATCTGGGTCGCCACCTGTCCAGCTTTGGACTGGAGGAAGCAGTCTGGGCAGCTGATCTCTGTTTTTTTCCGCTTCTGAATCTGTTTTGTTTTGCTTGCTCCGTGGTATTTTTACTCAAGATCTCACTAATGCTGATAAATTCTTCAGAGATAAGACAGACAAGAAGAAATGCACCCTATGCTATTAATTTACAGCAGCCACCTTCTTTTAAACTGAGAAATTAGCTTCATTTCCTTGGAACAAACAAAAGCAATTAAAAAGGAGCCTAAAAACAATTGCAAGAATAGGTTAACAGCCGAGGAGTTCACATATTCAATCATTTTTTTCCATAATTAGCCTCTGAAGGAGGAAAAGTCACAAATATATGATTTATGTCTCTAAATGTATTTCTAAAGTTCTTAAGTTTTATTGACCATGAAAGTTGGTCTTTCCCTGTGTTAAGAACTGAAGAAGCTATAGAGCTAGCTAGTAGTTCAATGGTGCAAAGTCTTATGATTTAATCTTGACATTTGCAATTTTTTGCTGTAAAATATTACTTTCTTTATTTCAGGACTTTAGTGTAAAACCTCGTAATTTCCTTTAAGCTCCATTTGATTGTCAATTGCACAACTCTCTCGAAAGCTTAAAGCTTATGATTTTCATACACATATGATTTATTTCTTTTGTACCACAATATAATGTACTTTGGTGCAAACTCTTTTCTCTCTTGCATCCTGCCTTGTAGCTAGGACTTTTGTGTGTGTCAGAGTGCTTGGGTATGTGAGCTTTGAACTTCCTGTGGATTCATTTAGAAATGTTTCAAATATCCATCTCTGGGATTGAACTAGTTGCGTATCTATCTTCTCTGCTTAATGATTTCCAGGAATGGTGGTCTTGCTATTGGCATATTTGCAGAAGGAATGCGATCAATTTTCAATAGTGAAACCAGTCCAATAGCTGTTTACACAGAGTTTATTTCAGTGATTCAAAGTTGCACAAGGGTAAGAAGAAAAGGTTTATACTGCAAAATTGTAAACATTTCTGTTTTTCTCTTAGTTCATTTAGCGTCAGAAAATCATAAAACTGGGTTTGCAACAGGGAAGTCCCAAGTTCATTTTACTAACAATATGCTTGATGAATTCAATGTAATTTTAATCCAAGTGTAAAACTCTAAGGACATCCAAGGTGCTGACTAGAGCATGAAAATCTAAATTAATGCTCTGCCAGAATGACAGTACTTAAACAACCAAAATATCACCCACAGGCATTAGGCTTTCTGAGAAGTTCATAATCTATATATTGTTATTGTAAAGATTGTGATTTCATGCAGAAAATAATTCACAAATCATAATTAACATCGCTCCCAATAGATGACCAAAGGCTTTAAATATATATTTTACATTTTGCTGTTTCAAAAAGCTATACAACCCTGTAATATATAATTACTACAGATATATATCACAAAATGGCCATACTGTTCAATATATCAGCAAAGACTCATAAATCAAGAGGCAGTTTTTCTTAACTGTATGTATTGTTGATATTTTACATTTTAATTACATAAAATCTGCCAGTTAATATCCTTCAGCCATATAGATCCATGCATAGTCCATTCACAGCCAATGGACTTTTTGAAACAGCTTAGAGCTGGAAGGCGCTCATTTATACAGACTGCTGTAAAATGGGGTCTGTTTCCTTACTTGGGCAAAATGCCCACTGGAGGGAACAGGAATTTTGCCTAAACAAGGACTGCACAATTAGCAGCGAAGCATGCCAGTCAGAGTGTTTTGCACCAAGGAGCTTTGAATACTGTCGCCCCCCAAAAAATAAGAAAAAAGCCCACATTTCCCCAACAGACCTGAATTAAGTGTAAGAATATACAGGCCTTCCGGGGCTGGGGGGTGGGGGGATTAGGGGAAAGACCCCAGAAGTAGATTGATTTGCAGCGATAACTAGCTAAATCCAGTAGTGAAGGACCTCACTGCGTCGTCCTGTCTGCTGGTGAAGCCAGCTGCCAGGCTTCGCACAGGCGCTGGGCTCCCGGCCAACACAGCCGACTGCAAGACTGGGGCCTGAATCCATTCCTCACTAGCAGAGCTGACTGCAGAATTAAAGCTTTCAGCCACAATTTTCAAGCTGATAACACATGGACAGAGCAATCCCACCCACATGATAGCAATTGCAGCATTCAGGCACTAGACTGTAGGCTCCTCTGGGCAAAGACTTTTCGTTCTGCTTATTTATAAATCATCTGAGTGCATCTATCATACTGTATCATTGATAATAATAAAGAGATGCTCGTGACTCTCAATACAGATGCAGCAAGGAAAACACTGGGAACTTTTGGGAGGAATGAGGAAAAAAGAGAGAAGACCATAAATTGCATTTAGTTCACTGAACTGTGGAGGAAGGAAAAATAATAAAACCCTGGCTTTAACAAGCCCTCATTGAGAAAGTGTTTGCTCTGTAACATAGTTGCGCCATGAAAACGTTTGCTCATTAACCAGTCATGAATTTGTGTCACACATCAAATACTAGTAATGAAGCAAAATTAAAGTAACGGTTTGCCTTCTAGCCAAATATATGAGGAGTGTTAACATGCCTACACAAACATTTTAAACATCACATTAAAATATGTGTTGGGATGAATATGAGTTGAGGGTTGGCTTAAATTATGACAGGTTTCAAGAAAATCCTATTTTAACAAAAAAAGGGAACTGGTATGTAAAAAACACAAGAAAAAAAAAACCAAGCCTTTCGAGTACTGTAGGGCTGCCAAATTACTGTGACAACATTCCCATTACAGAAAGGTGGGCTGAATCAGGAGCACAGGCTTGGACCTGTTGTACATTTGTACACAACAAAGTGCCACAGCATAAATCAACATCTCAGCATAGAAGACCTGAATTGGAGAGTTTCATTTCAGTGAATCAGATTTTTTTATTAATCTTTGTTTTTCTTCCAGTCTGTTTCTTTGAGCAGTAGCCTGCTCACTGTAAGTTGCAACTATTCTCCTTATGAACACAAGCAAAGCTGCTGCGGTTAGAATGGTTAATAATGTGAGTTAATGAAGCAGAATTTACCAGTGAGGTTGAACATCCGTTAAAGAAATGTGAGAAATCTATCAATCCAATTACTGCATCCTGCAAAGTGTCCTGATGTTTTGGGCTGCTTCAACATGATGGGATGAGCCAATCAACCAACCAGTCCATGGCCATCAGAAAAGGGCGGTCCTGATCCCACCCCATTTCCTCTTCCTCTCTTCCTCTGCTCCTAGCCAGGCACTTCTGCCACTTCCCTTTCACACTAAGCCTCCCTAGGCTCCTCTGAGAGCTGATTCATCTTGCCAACCTGGCAGGAAACTAATGCCGCTAAAAGGGGGTGGTTTTCTGCTGGGTGAATGAGCTAAAAAAAAAAGAGGGGGGTTCTGATGAGCAAGGGAGATGGTGCAAGGCAGGTGGTGGGACCATGTGGCCAAAAGCGAGAGAGAGAAAGAGAGAGAGAGGGGTAAGGGGAAAGAAGAAAGGACTAGGACAGAGAGGAATAAAGATCTGCCTCTTTAGGAATCAACAAACCATGAGATAGGTACAGCTACAGCTACAACTGCAGCTCTGGGTTGTGATTTTGTTGTATGAAGTGTCTGATGACAACACCAACTTGAAACATTCCTACCCCATAGCCACCAAAATAAATGCAAATTTACTACCAATACTATTAGTATTCACACTGAGTAGTTTGTGAATTGGAGGCAATAGGGCACAACAAGTCCAGTAAATGCATTGGATTAAAGATAAGTGGCACCTTGGTAGACTGTGCCTCATCTAGCAGAATAATAATTTAATTGAATCTCATGCTGACAAGTGAAAATAAGTAAAGGTGTAGAAACCACCCTGTTCCTTGCTATTCTCAACCATATTGGGCAGTTACAACTGAACAGGACACTAGCATGTGGTCCTGTGAGAACCTCCAGTTCAGATGAATGGGTCGCTCTATTGAAACAGCTGAGGTATACAAAGCTTTTCATCTTAAACTGTCTCATATCTGGTCTCAAATAATTTGCTTAAGTGTTCCCTTCTGGGTAGGATAGCAGTAGCTACCTGGAAAGTTCATGTCCCACTACTGAGAGGCCAAAGAATTCTAATGAGGTTAAACTCTAGCTCCTCTCTAAATGCATGAGAGATCTCTCCAATCTCCTTTTGTCTGTGAGCATCATCATATCCCTGGATACCTTTACAGCAAGACAGGAACTCCAAACAGTAACAAAAACATCCAGTGCTAGCATAGTACTCCTAATTATCTGAATTCAGCTTCGCTTTTCAGCATTAGCAATGTTTATTTGAGTTCCAGGAAAACTGAGTATATATATACAGAATAAAAATTACTATTCTAGTGTGTTCTGAGTTTGGAAGAGGTTGTTTGTTTTGTTTCTAACGGTGTTAGAAAAACATTTCTATCTATAGCATAATAAACTATTAGTATAATATCCGAAAGACCAAAATGTAAGCTTTCCACTGGCAGCAGTGATTAGGATGCTGATCCTCCACATAAAGTAAAAACATAAGGATGTAAAAACACTGACTGATACAAGCATGTACAAAAATATGTATCAATAAAAAACATATGAGTGGGAAACATGTCAGATTTTGTGTATGCAGGCACGAAGTAAAAGTGAAAAAGGTTGTGGATAGAAGTGATAATGTGTTGTGGGCCAACATGCTTTGTGCAATCTGTATTTTGAGCTCTCTTAATTCACGGGGGCCTTGTTTGGAGGGCCCAGGGTAAGGAATGCTGCTTAAATCAAGGCTGGATATTGTACTTTGGGATCTGTAGTTTCTGGGACTATACATATTGATATATTGATATATTGATATATTGATATATTGATATATTGATATATTGATATATTGATATATTGATATATTGATATATTGATATATTGATAGGAGAGAAACTATAATCCTCTACATTTAACACTGGCTAGATGTCATCCTCCTAAAAGGAGTGAGGAAGTCCCAGTGAAACATCTCTGGAAAGTTCCCACTGCAAGGAAGATGGACATCTTGGAAAAATTAAATTAATCCCATAATAGTATATAAATCTGTACAACACAGCCTTTTAAAATATTCTTAACTCTCAGAAGACTTAATCAGTGTTATACAAATTACAAAATCATTTAAGAGTGTTGGTATGAAGAAAAAGCCCATGCCTCTGTCCCTGTGGAATGTTAACAATATCAAGACAAGCTGCCTATCCAAAATATCAGCAAAATTACATATCTTCTGACAAGGCTGATGAAATTATGATGTCTACGTGTCAGACTTTTTGGTGTTTAAAGGGAAATCTATGGTCAAGTATGCCTTGAAGTTCTTCAGGTTCATTAACAAGGTCAAAATCAATGTTATTTTACTGTTTGGAATCATTTTTGGTGGAACAATGAAAAGAAACCATAGTAGAAGTAGTCTTAATATAATCATTTTCTTTTCATTGTTCTTTATGGGAAAATAATTTGGCCCGAAATTTAGTGGTCCCATCAGGGAGGTGATATCTTTAAAAAGGTGGTCTGAAGGACAGGTTTTACTGTACTTTAATAGGCTTGTAGATTAATATAAATCTTAATATTCATAATCTGTACTATTCCTTTTCTTAATATCTCGTCTATCTATATGTCTATTTGTAATATGTGTTTCAAACACAAGTTAAACTTGATTTTATTGAAGGTACTGACAGTGATATTGGTATAATAATTCCTGAAAAATCTGGGAGGTCAAATGTATCATTGTTTTTTTTCTTGCACACTATTTTATTAAAAAAAAAATACTGGTGCCTTGTAGCTGAATATTCTTGAATATTTTTAAATACCTGATTGCCTAAAAATTAAACAATGGCTATTATTACAACGAAATGCACAATTATCAGCCCAATTTGTAGTCCTGTGCAAGGGGAAAAGCCTGAAGGAATTCCATGTAATTCAGTGTCAAAAACAGCAGTCTTTTTTCACTAGAGCTACTCTGGGTTTGCAAAATTAATCAAACCTTTTTAATTTTCAGCCCAGAAATACAGCATTTTAAGATTCCCATTACAGAAAATCATGCAAATAATATGTAAGCCCACTTTTTGCAGCATGCTTTTGTGGATGACAAGATGCTAGGAGGCATACCAGAAAGATATCTAAGCACTTGAAATATTTGTCCCCAAGGACACCTATAATATTTATTCTAGGTGCAATGCCTTTAAATGAGAGCAGTTGTTGTCATTTGTTGTTGTTGTCATTAGTTTTTATGTAAGCTGTACATAGGAAAATTTACAAGTGTCTGCTAATGCCTCTTTGTATTAACAGAGAACAGCAATAAGCAAATGCTGCTCGTGTGAAGTGATGAGCATTACTTTATAATACCCAGCCATTATCTACTAACTGAAAAATTAGTTGAACTTTGGTAAATTGCATGCACAGGCCAGTACTTATCTACTTTCTGCTGATTAGAGCATGAAATATTCACATGATTTGAATTGCTTTTACAGAAATCAGGACAGAGCATGTCAAATATCCACAGTACGTGAAAAAGCAATGCCTTCCACACAGAAGATACTGGACCAAATCCTGTCTGTCAGTAGTGTGAGCTGTGGTTACAGGCAGGATTATTGTGCAGGTACAGCCCAGTTCAGAATGAGCCCACAAAGTCTACTTATATTTTTTCCTGTCACCAGTTAACTGTGCAGCAGCAAGTGATTAATGTATTACTTACTGGCTATTATAGAGCTGTTGGTCTGTTTTGACTTCCTTTTAATATAAGCTGAACAGGAAACCGCTGTGCACTTTCTAACATGAATACCAAAATGGATTTTGCAACTTGTTGGCAAGGTACCCCAGATTTTGTCTGCCAACGATTAGATGTCTGATCTCGGAATGGATTTTCATGGAAGGAAAGGAAAAAAAAGACAAAAAACGTAGAGAGATAACGTGTGAATGCTGAGAAGTGTTAGCAGAACTTCGCAGTCAAGCTGACCATCTGGAATAATGGACAGTATTGGCTGTCTTCCATTAGAGGGAATCATTCAAAGTCATAACGGGCAGTGGTCACTAGGGAAAGGGCCAGAGAGAAAGCTAGTCATTCTTTTATATTTGTATGGAGTATTAGTGAAGATTTATTAAAACACTTGTCTTATTCCTACAACTGACAGTCGTGGTTATTAATATCTTTTGCTGCCTTTGATAAAGATACTGCTTGCCATATTTCAAAATGGTTTACAATATTATATCAAGTACATCCTCTTTAATGTGGGATTTCAAAGTTGGGAGAAAAAAGGATGGTAATACCATCAGGCTTTATGTGGTACACAGACAGAACAGGAAAGGGGGGTTCCTAAATTTTAATAATCTAAAGAAAATGTTCATCCTTTAGTTGTATGACCCTATATGTGTAATAGCATCATTTTATGTATAATTACTTGTCTTTCATGATTAGAAGAGTATATTAGCATGTCCATGCTAAGTGTGAGGGTTTAAAAGAATTCAGTTATTTGTTTTCCTATGATAGTACTTTGTGCAGTGAATTACAATACAATTCAGCTGGCAACATCCCCAGATAAAATATGATCAGCAAATCTTACTCTAATCCTATGCAGTGATGTTAAAATATCACTGTCTCATTTTGATATTTCAGGAGAAGAATAAGCAGTACACATGTTTGTGACAGAATTGCTTTAATAATTTATTTGACATTTTCTTACGAGTGCATTTTCTTTGTTTTCAGTGATCAGAAAAATGAACTAGTGATAAATAAGAAAGGGGCACTGGAAGAGCTTGTAGGCTTATGACCTGCTTTTAGGTATTTGTTTTACATTTTCCCAAATCTTGAAATCCATCTTGTCTCCTAAAATGCACCCAAGGGGACAAAGAATTAAAATAATGCCCTAAATAATGACTTTTAGGAGACAAAGTTTATAACTCACAAGTACTGGTGACAAATATTACTGAAATGTTACTTGACAAGCATAAATGCACAACATTAAGGATGAATAAAACACTTTATAATAGCTTTGATCCTGATCCTATTCCTTTTCCGTGAATAATGAACATCACCACACAGAAATCCAAATCACATGAGTGCCAGGCCAAGTTCTTCCATTGTTTACATCTCAGCCCCAGAGGAGTTAATGCAGTTGCAAGGCTCTACAGAACTTGGTTCTTTATGTCTCTAACTTCATCTGATAAATTTTAATATTTGCCCATACATACTGGTTAGGAATCTCTAATCAGTTATTTGGGCCAATGCTTAAAAATTATTTAGACCATGATTTTTAAAAAAGCAGGGTTGGGTTTTTTTTCTTCAGGATTATGGATTTTAAAATGTTGCTAAGTGGGAGAAAACTATCATGTCTGTCTTTCCTGTTCCAAAACTAAACCCAGGATTTTTTAATAATAGTATCTGAGTCAAACTTCATCTCTGCAGTACAGGATGGTAGGCTTCACAAAGTCCAGCTGATTATTTCTGTATGCAACATTGTTCCACCCATCCAAGCTGTTGCATAATCAGATGTATTCAACGGGAGAGGAGCTAGATTACTAAGCTTCTCAGAAATCATTTGCCATTTCCTGGCACTCTCTGGACCTGTGTGTGTGCAGTAGAGGAAACCTGGAGTTTTTTGTAAGTTTTGCAGCAGTCTCTTCTCAGTCATTGAAGCCTTCCTCATCTCTTTGAGTTCAGGATGTACTGTTAGTCGCTTGGATGATACTCATTTTAAAAGGTTAACAAACGAGAAGCTAAACCAACCATACAAATAACAGCCAAAAGAACAGTTTCCAAAATGTGTTGCTGTAGTGCCATTTCCAATTTAATATTCAGACAGAGTAAAGCTAAAGGCCACCAAACCAGGTGGATGAAATAGTTCTGCATTTTATGACTCATTCTTAAATGAAATCTCTTAAATATTGCTAATGAAGCCAGTTATCATATACAGACCTGTAATGC
>VXBZ01010851.1:107519-117745 GCA_013399135.1 Heliornis fulica
CCCCACCCCCCTTCCCCTCCCCTCCCGGTCCGTCCCCACTGTCCCCTGCCCTCTGCTTACCCTCACAATTGTGAAAAGCAAAGGGAGAAGGAATATAAATGTTTTCCTTAACCGGAGGAAGCACCCTGCTCACAAACCACTTGCGGAATCCATTAAGCTAATTTATTAAACACAATTTGCCTTGTGTGGCTGAACCGAGTAATGATAAAAACATAAATAAGGAGAAAGCAGCAGCACTGAGCAATGGGCACTGTGGCCTTGAGCCCCATTACAACACCCCTGATTTTCACGGCCCATGCCCATGTTATCCTTCCCTTCAGCCTTCCTGGCACCAATAGAGATGGGTACAGGGTCCAGTTTGGGGAGAGGGCACATGACTGAGTCAAGTTCATTTTCTCTTTCTGAATTTACCCGGCTTTAGGGATGATAATTAATAACAATAAAAGAAGGAGAGCATTACACAGTAGTAGAGTATTTTGCCAAGAAAGGGACTGCACACAGAAACAAGTATTTCTCTCAGGCCTCATTATTCTCCAATCAGACTTCTGCAACTGTCCCTCTGACCAATGCTTTGTTTCTACCTTGTGAAGGGCTGTAACACAGGTTGACAGTACAAGGTTGGTTGGTCTCCAAGCTGAAAAAGTACCCAGGGCCAGACTTTCCTGCCAAGGAAATCCTCACCATTCCCATGGCATCAGCAGAGCACAGCAGAGCTTGTCCTGAGGCTGATGGGAGGATGACAACATTCACAGGGCTGGAAATCAGGTTTACAGCAGTACAAGGGTGACAGAGAGTAGAGACCTAAAACAAGTACTGGTACCTGGGTCTGACTTTACCTGCACTGTTCATTAACAGTGTGTAAGATGCAGCTGCAGATTGATCACCTGTGATACATTTGCCTGAAAAGTGGGAGCAGAGCACTCCAGATGAGATGGCTCAGCTCCTAATTCCTTCTTTAGTCCAGTGGAGAGTATTAGATCATAGTCCTGTAAAAGCAGTTTTGTAGGACTTGTCATTTTGCAAAAGCTTGTTATAAGCTCTTATAATTGATTTGGTCAAGGGTTGTAAATTTTTCAGATTAGAACATTTTCAGTTTATACACCAGACTACGTTAATTAATACAAAATTCAATATTCACCTTTTGTAGCTCTACCTGTCATGAATGTGTCTATTTCCCTCAGGTTTCCCCAACAGCTTGTTTGCAGGTTATGTTCGTGCTCTGTGAAAAGGTACTTTGTTCTAAACTTACTGCCTATTTTTCTGGTCTTCTAGTTGCCTGGCCCTGGATGTCATTCTGTATTCATCGGACATCAGCTCCTGATTTTACCTATCTCCACCATCTCCTACCTCAGTTACCTCTTTTCAAAGCTGAAATCTATATCTTTGGCAGCCATCCCATGACTATGACAATCTCCTTTGCCCTCATCAGTACTTGAGGTTATTCAAAATGTGCACTTGAATTGGCATTGTGGAAACTAAAATAACCAGTATAAAGACAGAAGCAAGTCATAGTCCTCCGATAAACTACATATACTAAACACAAATAGATGGCTCTAATATGACAAAATAGATGTGTGGGGTGCTGTTTACATTTGTGCAACAGAGAAATTCTGGGTTTGATTCATTAAATCACCAAGAAGACCTCTAGGTGCTACTCTCCCTCTGTAGACTAGTCACTGTCTTCTCCATTTCCAACTTACTGTAGAGCTGCCTAACCCTGAAAGAAAACATACTCCTCCCTCACAAAGCTTAGAAGTGAGGCATGATTTTGTGCAGTGAATAGAGGAAATAATTAGGGGTCTCATTATTTCCAGCTCTCGTAAGAGACAGGCGGGGGAGGGGAAGAACAGTGTTTTCTCTGTAATCTTTATTTAAATAACTTTAAATACTCCTTTGAAATTGTTATGCTCTGTCAGGTAAAACCAGAGGTGCATGAAACATTACATTTTTAATTTATTATCCATTTCTGTTTGCAAGGATTTCTATTTCCTTAGATGGTTTGAATCTCCATTCAAGAAAGAAATAACACTGTCAAAATAAAATTCAAATGGAACCCAACAGATTTTGCCAAATTTTAGACTGGCAAAATCACCTACTAGCTTTGGAAAGTTCAGCTTGATTTTTATCAAACTTAATGCTGTGAATTTTCTATTCAAGACCACATTTTTTGCTCAAGTTTAATACTTATGACATCCATAAATTTGATCTGGGTTTTGAACTTGTGACAAAATTCTCAAAGTAGTCAAATTTAATCTGATTTCTACTAAAATCCTTAAAGATTTGCATCCGTCTGACGGATGCAGCAGGTTAGCTGTCTGTTTGCAAACAGACAGCTAACCTGCTGCAGAGACAGTTGTATGTAGTTATCAGTAGAAGTTTGGTTGAACAAAGTATACGGGAAGAGTAAAATGATGATTCTTGTAGATATACAGCTAAAGAATTACATAACAAACTGTATTATAAGCCATTCGAGATTAGGGTCTGTTTGGTAGTTTTAAATTAATAAATTGATTAAACATTGGCATCTGATTGTCCTAATTGACTTTTCTGAATGTATTTTAGGCATACACATTTTGGAATGGACAGCATGCATATTTATGAACGGCCTCATCTTAGTGCTGCCATGTCAGTATCAGCAGGAACAGCTTAAAATAAACTTTAAAGAAGTGCCTGTGCCATTAGGAAATGTGAAAGACCAATTAGTTATTAAACATTTATAAGCTTGCAAATGTGTGAAGAAGCATATCCAGAAAGTGATAACCTCCCTTTGATAATTTAAACAGCTCATTATTACTATAATTTTCAAACCAATAGAGAAAAAATATGCATCTTACTTTTCATTATCTGCAGTAATTTCTTTGTCTTCAGTCTGGAATAATAGGTATAACTTTATTATAATCATTGTTATTGTTACTAAATTCAGTTATTCCAAGTAGATAAACTGCCCAAGTAGTAATGAAGAACATGGTTTTGCCTAGGGCTAGAATAAAAATATTACTTTTATCATCTCAGTTCAGCTGTTATCTTGATGGTTGGTTTTTTGTTGTTGTCGTTTTTTGTTTTGGTTTGTTTTGGTTTTTTTTTTGAAACAAAGATTATCTTTGCAGTGCAAAAGCTGATGATGGTTTATCTTTCTGATGCAGAAATATTGTAAATGTTTTCTCTGTAATTTATCCAGCATGTGTCCCTGGAGCACAAAGCAGATAACCAGAATTCTACGGGATAAATAGTGCCTGGGTAAGTTCATATATGAAACTTTGACCTTCTTTCTTGCATATGAAATATAAAATATCTGATGTAGATGAGAAAATTCCTAGTTCAAAGTTCTGCTACATACATGCAAGGAGAAGCCGGCCTGGTAACAACAAAACCTAGGACATTTCAATGTCCCAATGATTTATTACTAGAGCAAGTGGAAACATAGCAGACCACAATATCATTTATCATTTAATTACAGATCTCACTGATACACCTAGTGTCTGACCACACAAACAGTGTGGGATGCTCCCTGTGTATTGCCCCCCTCCAAAGAAATGTTGTGTGGTATCACTGCCTGAAGAATCCAATTGATAGCTTTCCTAAGAACGCAAGTTTATCTTTAGACTTCCAACATGATCCAACTTTATGTGCTTCCTTCTCATAATGAGAAGTCTCTTTGATTTTGCTATTGTAACTCTACAGGTGGAGTTAGAGGTCAGGGGTTGTCAGAATTTTTTTTTTCTTCATAGGACATCTTGGACAATCAAACAAGACAAATGTTTAAGACTCTTATCTGGTTGTTTTTTAGTAAGTAATTTCTTCTCCATGTAAGCTAAAATATGCTCAGGTATTTGTTGGCTCCCACTGGAGCTACAAGACAGTAGAGAATAAAAAAACAGCCCATAAGCTGTGTGCAATACTTAAGTTTCATTGTCATAGAATCTCTAATTATCTATGGATCTCAAAATGTCATGAAAATTATTGATTGATTAAGACACACAAGGCCCCTGAGAGATAAGCAAGTAGGATACCCTTTGTTCAGAAATGGAAATGGAAGTGTGGTGACTAATTCAAGATCACATAGGGAATCCATAGAAAATCCGAGAAATTGGGAATGGTGACTCCTGATAAATACCTTGCTCAACCCAAAATCTTCCCTTGGAAAGTATTTTTCAAGACTGACAACAATTGAGGGAATCCACTACATATACTGAAGGGTACAATATTCTGGGCTGAGGAGGTTAAAGGACTTGTTAGTTGAAAGCTTTTTCATCTGGCATTAAATTGCAGAATGTTGAATCTGTAGGTGGAGTGAAGTTTCATGGAATTTGCTCTTACAAAGAGGAATAATCTGGAATCTTCCTTGGACACTTCTTATTGGTATTCAGTTTTATTGTTGTTAATATTTTTCCAGTTTAAATAACTAGTTATTTGAAAAGTCTTGATTGATATATTGGAGTTTTTTACCCTAGAGATAAACTGTGATTTAATATTTCTGTATTTTATAATGTAGTTTCCCATCAGCCTTTGCCTCCCAGCTTCCAATTAGGATTACTGCTCCTTAGACTTAAAATTAGTTTTGCCTTATTTTGTGAATTATATTCCCTAAGACTCTCAGGAAATCTGAATTAGGGCTATTTCCTCATGCTATTTCTTACTGGGAGAATTTCAGTAAATTTTTGGATGAATAAATGGTTCAAGATTGGGGATTTAATTTTTACATTTTCCTCAAAATAAAAACCATCTCTCTCCCTCTATAGAATCCTTGCAAAGAGTATGAGTTCAACCTCATTCAGCCTTTGTACAGAAGGGATTTATTAACAAATTCTGTCTGCTGAGGGGAGTTAGACCCCTCTAATCATACTAATTATAAACAGACAGTTTTAATGCAATTTGAAGCCATTTTATTTGATGACTCTCACCCAAGCCTTAATCTTTACAGGTTTTCCTCATCTTCTTTTCATTCATTACAAAGGAGAACAAATCTTGAAGCCATGCTGGAGCATCAGAACCAAACTCCAACCAATTTGGAACAACTCAACTGACCCAGCTGACCATCAAGAACATTGAATTTCAACCAGATTAGAAAACTAGCTTGACTCATTATGTGGTCCCACTCTAGATAGCGCTGACACAAGGTAATCAATAAATCAGGACTTCACTTTTTGGATGGCAGCATGGCCCGAGATGGGCTTACATAGCTTGACATCATACCCTCAAAAACTAGAGCTTAAGCAATACCGATCAAGATAAAAACAATTTTTAAAAACCAGATTATTTATGAAATAAATTCTATGGCCACAGAGATGATTATTCTGGTGTTAACAGTCACATTCAATCATTTCTGATTGCCTGCTTTCATGGTCCTTTCTTATAGCCTCTATGCCTGGGAAGATTCCAGCATCTACTCCTTTGCTGTTGTAAGGCAGCTGTCTGTCATCATTAAGAGGAATCTTTCTGTTCATTTGTGTTAAAGCAACTGAGTCGTCCTTAAACAGACCTGCCCTCTAGCAGTCACATAACCTGTGTGTGTGGAAAGAAACAAAGTGAACAACACAGTAAATGTCTACCTAATAGGAAAAGGAAAGGGATACTTTTTTATTGGAGTATGAGTCTCCAGTGGACACTTATTGCAGCTCCAATTACATCATGCTGTTTGCATGTAAAAATTTACTGTTCTGTGTGAAGGTTAAGACTATGGGAAGTCTCTGCTTTGAGATAGGGTAGAATCTGCCTGCAGAAGAAAGTCTCTTCTGGAGCACATGCAAAACAGAGTTCCTTTTGTTGTGAGATAGACAATAAATTCAGACATGGTTTCAGAATTCCATTAAAAATACTTTTGAAACAGGAAGACAGGAGAGGTACAATGTCAATATAATAAATACCTCTTAGAGGTTAGCAGGCTCTCTTTAGCTAGGATACAGATCCAGCAAAGATCTGAAAGATGTGCGTAACTTTATTTTGGGGGGAAATTAGGAATTACACTGCAAGCTCACACTTAAATATCATGTGCAATCGGGCCATAAATCTCTAGACTAGTAAATGGGTCCCTGTACCATATATTTCCCTCTGACTCACGCATTTTGCACAAGTCAAATCCTCCCTGCCTCAGTTTCTCAGTGCCGCATATGAAGTGAACAGTAGTTCTCATTGCCCGCCCTTGCAGTGATTTGGTGTCTCCGTGAGAAGGGTCTTATGGATGCAGAACGTTTTTTATTCATAGAAGGCTGAGGTTTTGTAAATGCAGTAACAGTGACTGTGTTTTAAGTATCAGAAATCTTAAAATTGCTCAACTTTATTATAGCTGTCTCTAACATTCATAGAATGTTAGAACTTCCTAGAAACCATTGGAAGGTGAGTGACATGAAATACATTCAACACAAAACATTAGCATCCCTTAGTATTCCTATTTTAAATCTAACCTTCTTTTTTTTTCCCAACACAAAACAGCCCTATTTCCAGTTCCATCACTGCTCTGTTAAGTAATTTGCAAAAAGCTAACAAAGTCTGGCTACATCCTCATAGCGACTGTTTAAACCCATTACTTTCTCTTTTAATCAAATTGCTGTTGTGTCAAAATATACAATTCTCGCCATGAATCTCACTGGCTTGTTACAGTTCACCGGTTGACCTTGAAAATGTTTGCTCTCCTAAGCGTCTTCTCTTCGGCCTCCAGCTAAATTGCTCAAGACCAGGCCTGATCATTTTTCTATACACAGAGACTTCTCATTAACATAAACAGAGCAGGAAGCTTAACTGCAACAAACAAAAATCAGCACTAGAAGAAGAAAATTCAAGAAAAGCCTTGGATGCAGAATTTAGTTTGTGTTATATAAGGTTCTGTGTATAGTAAGCAATGTTTTTACATTTATGTCTTGAATTTTCTATGGAAATAACACACACACAACCTTAAAAAACAATGTATTGTCTTCACAGCTGCTTCACTTCTTTTTATTTCTTTATTAGTTATCTTTCCTGTATAAAATACCTTAAACTGCTCACGGGCCAAGAAGGAACAGTATAATATCCTGCAAAAGCCGCTCGCTCATTAGCATCAAAGATTTGTACAGATCTCATATGAGGAGTTAAGTGCCAGGGGCTATTTTCATTGTTTAGTGTATTAAAGTAAATAAAAATGTATCTAAGATGTGGACACACAATTAGTTTTGAGTTATTTATCTGGAGTTTGTATGGTTTAGAAAAACTCCATCTTCTTGGCTGATCCTGTCCTAATGCATTTAACTTCAGCCATCAGCTATGATTAAACACCTGCTGTTGTGGGGAAACAAAGCACACTAATCCAATATGTATTTCTGACATCTTAAATATCACCCAGTCCCCTGACATCAGGCACAGCTTTTCAGCGGGATGGAATTCCAGAGCATATTTTTCTAATTTATGGATGGACAATAAATCAAAATTAAGCCTTGGGCAATGAAATATACATCAGTGCAGAATGAACTGACTGCAAACTAGGGCACAGAACAGCAGCGGGGAGAAGGGTGCATTAATGGAGTCCTGAGCTGCAAACACTGATGTGAAAATTAAGGAAGTTCTTCTCATATTTTAGTATAGAGAACAAAAATTAAAAGATAACAGAAACCAAATGCAAGTTTTACAATCTCCTGAACACCCTGCTCTGGGGAAAATTGGTTCTGATGCCACCATTTTACACCATTTCTGCAAAAGGGATAGCTTAGTAGCATTGCCTCCATTCAAATCAATTCAGGTGCTGAGAGCTTGAAAGTTTAGCTGTAATGTTAATTTTATGGGTTTGCATTCTGCATGGGCAATGCTGTGAAAGGAACAGGAGGGACAGTGGCAGAAAACTAAAGAAAAGCAGGGGACGTGGGAGGAGGGAGAAGGAGTGAGTTGAGAGAAGGAAGAAGAGGGTGAAAGGACAAAGAAGAATTAGGAAAAAACAAGATTCAGAAGGAAAGTAAGAAAAAGGTATGGACATAATCTGTAGTGTAAATCTGATGGTGCTATATAGCCTATATATTTTGTCCTGATTAGTACCACCTCAAGGAAACATAGAACTAATTTTTTTTTAGAAGGTGAGATCCTCACCTCTAATGCAAACAGTTGGAAGTTTTCCTTTTATTCAAATGCAACAATGACTTTATTCCCTAAGGTTAATAAATTGCATGGACTTCTTGGCTGGATGGTAAGGTGTTATAATTTCTCTTTAATTTAATATCTCTTGGACAAAAAAGAACAAAGCCAAAAAAACAGACACTATTAAGAATCAAGAATGGAAAGTCTGAAAGACTCCAAATTTGCCTTGTGAACCTAAAATATTGCCTTTAGAGATTCACAAAATCTGCATCTTTACTAGATTCAACCAACCCAAATACGAATTGCCTTGAAAGTTGCATAAAGATAAATCTTTAATCTACTTATTTATTCAGCAGCTAAGTGGTTTCATTTCTGTCATATCAGGGTCTCCCACAGTGCAACCCACAGCCACCTAAATCCTAGAAAGGTTTTGCATGTGACCCACAAAGAGACCTTCCTTCATCTGACATCTTTTGAACGTGTTACACACTAAATTAATTCCTTTATGTGGTCCCCAGCCTATTGTACAACCGATTAAGGAGCCTTCAGTGAACACAGCACTGAGAACACCTGTTGTGTTGTTTCTAGGATATGAAGCCTCCCCCTTGGTTCATAGAAAATACTTTTAAAGCTAGCCAGGACCTGTGGTTTGTCAGATGTGCTGTTCCTGGTCACAGTTGGTTATTCTTATATATAAGAATATAGTGAGCGGTATTTGAAAGCTACTTAAATCAGAGCTGGGCTGAAATAAGTGCTAAATACCTGAGGTTCAGGTATGACTCTGAGGTGTGATTAATTTGTCTTTCTGAAGCACTGTGAGGACCTCTGACCTGAAGAAAGGGTAGCATGCAGCATAGTGATGGTTATTACTGTTGCCTTCCTGTGAAGGATTTGGAAATGAGGAAAGTCTTTTGCTGTCCTGTGGTGCACTGGCCAAAGAACGGTACAAATACAGAAATTAACCTGATCATACCTACTTTGCCTTCAGTTATGCAAATCTCCCACTGAAGTAGCAGGTTTATAGATTTTTGTCCAAATTGAGATAGTCAGCTGTGTACAAACCCCATGTCTTTAATCATGTCTTCAGCTGCAATTACATTAAAAAAAAAAAAAGTACACATTTTTAAATTTAGGATGGATTGGAGTTTTTTGCTTTACTTCTTCATTGGCATTTGTAAGTATCTATGTGTCCTCCTGAATACATTTAAGATTAAGCATTGTATAGTCCATGAGTTTTGTGAAGTATTTAGAAGTCTCTGAAGGAAAAACAAATGGAAGACAAAGCAAAAAAATACTATCTATCCGTTACAAATAGCAAAATAATCCTGCTTCCCTACCAGCATCACCCAGCTGATGCTAGGATATGACTGCTAAAAAAATACTGTTGTACGCTTACGCTTTCTTTTTTTCTCTGGTATTGAGCATCACCATGTGCTCAATCATTCTTGGAGATATTAAAAGTCTCTCCTAGTCCCAGTACATTACTCCTTGGACCTAGCTTTCTTCAAGGGAAACAAAACTCATATGTGTCAAATACTTGCATAATACATACTCATACAAATAATATCAACAAACCAAAGATAACTGTTAGCATCAACCCAGAGGCTTTGACATTGCTTTTATGGGTAGAGGGGAAGGAGACATGAAGGTTGAATCCTTTTCAGAAGGGAATAAAGACTTATGGTGGTCAAAAATATCTCCAGAATTTTCTTCTAAGATTCTAATGTGACCAAAATTAAAGAGAATATCATCAATGAGAATCAAAGCTGCTTCTAACCACTGTTCCTGCCTTTCCTCCTCACCTTTTCTTTATTGATTAGACATAGAGGTGGGGAAAAAGAAGGGGGAGATATGCAACTGGATTTTGGCAGCACACCACAACATTATTGATTTAACAGTGGAGAGGGTATACAGTCTGCCTACCTTTTCTTCCACATAAAACACTTATTATATTAGCTTCAGCAATGCATAATTCTTAGCTCAAGATAGAACATCTATATCTAGCCCTTGAATTCATCTCTCACCTTCCCTTACCTGTGGAGGATCCATCCCCACCAAGCCAGCCCACCTTTGCACAACTCTCTGTTTACCATAAATTAACAATTCCACCAGTCACAAATGTCAACACAGAAGGAAGGGGGAAAGAAGGAAAAGAGAAGAGGAGAGGAGAGGAGAGGAGAGGAGAGGAG
>VXBZ01010852.1:0-12733 GCA_013399135.1 Heliornis fulica
GCCCTTGCCCTTGTTCAACTTCACCAAACATGTCCCCACCCAACTCCCCCACCTGTCTACATGTCACTGAACTGCAGCCACCAAGAGGATGTCCTATTTCCACGTGGGATTACTCAGTTTTTTCTGCGTGGGATTATGAAGCCACCTCGTGACTGTTTTAGTCCCCTGTGGGATTATTCATGTCCTGACTCCAGGGCCACTCGATTTCTTTGTGGGATTCTGCATGTGCTCATGGGCTTCCCTCTTTCCAGGTGGGATTCTGCAGATGCTCAGAGACCACCCAATTCCTGTGCAGGTCTACACACATGCCCACAGGCTCTTCCACTCCTGTGTGGGATTATCACTGATTCACAGAAACACTAGGTTGGGAAAGACCTTTGAGATCATGGAGTCCAACCACACCTGTCCATCTAAACCATCTCCCTGAGCACCTCATCTCCTGGCTGNTCCCTGGGCAGCCTGTCCCACACCCCCACAGCTCTTTGGAGGAAGAATTTCTTCTGACATCTCATCTGAACCTGCCCTGGTGCAGCTTGAGGCCATTGCCCTTGGCCTGTCCCCTGGCCCTGGGCACAAGAGACCATCACCCACCTCTCTCCAACCTCCTCTCAGCTCATTCCAGGCAGGGAGAAGGTCTCCCCTCAGCCTCCTCTTCTCCACACTCACCCCCCGCAGCTCCCTCAGCTGCTCCTCAGCAGGTTTCTTCTCCAGACCTTCCCCCAGCCTGGTTTTCCTCCTCTGGGCCTGCTCCAGGAGTGCCCAGGGGCTGCCACATTTCCCCATGGGATTATGCAGGTACCCAGGGGTTGGAGATTATATGGGATTATGCACAACATTATATGGGATTATGTTCCTGTGTGGGATTATGAAACCACCCAGGGGATGACCTATCACCCTGTGGGACTATGCTGATGGCCAAGGGCTGCCCCATTTCCATGTGAGTCTATGCAGCCCCCCAGAGGCTGCATAATCTCTCCATGGGATTATGTGACCATCCAAGGGATGCCCCACTTCTTCATGGGATTATCATGGAATCATAGAATGTGTTAGGTGGGAAGGGACCTTCAGAGGCCATCTAGTGCCACCCCTACAGTGAGCAGGGACATCTGCACTAGAGCAGGTTGCTCAGAGCCCCATCCACCTTGACCTTGAATGTGTCCAGGGATGGGGCCTCCAACACCTCTCTGGGCAACCTGGGACACTGATCTCCCACCCTCAGAGGGAAGAACTTCTTCCTAACACCCAACCTAAATCTGCCCTTGTCTAGTTTAACCCATCCCCCTCGTCCCATCACTCCATGCCCTCGGGAACAGTTCTTCCCGGCTTTCTGATAGGCACCTTCAGGGACTGGAAGGCCACTAGAAGGTCCCCCTGGAGCCTCCTCCAAGCTATCCATCTGCCCTCTTTCCCTGTGGGATCACACAGCAGCATAACCCCATGGATGAAACCCATGAGTGTTACAAACTGGATCTCCTTCCTCAAAGCCACTTGAGATGTGGGAAATACACCAAACTTCCCAGTATGGGATGCTCAGGACATTGTATTTTCAAGGGAGATGATGGGCACAGGTACCCACCAGAGACAGCCATGGGCACCCACTGGTGACCCACCACTGGTGGGACTTACCAGCGAGCATCTTGTGTACAGGGGGGGTGATGTCAGCTTCGGCCAACTGCTCGTAGCTGGTGGCGTGGTAAAGCCGGACCTGGGCGCTGCTCTGCAGGGCGACCCACACGCCGGTCCCCGTGCTCACCATGCAGGTGACACTGCGCCCGCTGTCCTGTCCCACCTGGAGCGTGTGCTGCAGGTGACAGAGACACAGAGATGTCACTGATGATGCCACCAATGCCCATCACCACCACCCTCCCCCCAACCTCTTTCCCTGGCCCGTTGGTACCTCTTGTGCCAACGTGGTGGTGTTGAGGACGATGACTCGGTTTTGGCAGCCACACCAGAGCTTCCCCGCCACTGCCACCATCTTGGTGATGGGGCTTCCAGGTGAGCCCAGGGAGAGGGACTTGGAGTTCTGAGGGTCCCAGAAGCGGCCTGTGAAGGTGGGATGGGTAGTTAAAGCATTCCCAAACAACCCCATCTTGACCCATCTGATGGGATGTAGTGGTTGGAGATGCCCATCTGCAGGTCTTCCATTAGAGGGGACATGAGCTGATGTCCCCTGAAGATGCCAGCAGTGGGTAGGGACCAGGGAGAAGACACACAGCTCCACCTGGCTCTGATTTTAGGGTCTTCAGCATCTCTTGAGGAACATCTGTTCCCTTCCTGCAGAGGCAGGGAAGCTGCTGCACCCCAAGCATCCCTCCCTGGGGGGGCTGCCCGAGCACCCACCCAACAGTCACCACTCTGGGTCTGCATTCAACACCCACAACACCTTCTGATGGTCCTGATCCATCCTCACCTGCCTCCCGCTGGTACGCGATGAGTTCTCCATTGGCCAATGACACAAAAACCTGATTATCCAGGTACCTGTGGGGAGAAAAACCCTTGGACAACTGGTCATGGAGCCCCACTCAGCCACCCTAAATGACCTCACTGTGGACATCCCATAGCCAGAACTCTTCTTCCCCACTTACAAGATGCACATGACGGCTGCGGCGTGCTGCATCTTCATGCTGTTCTTCCTGTTACGGATGTTGTCCGAGGACTGGTACACGTGGATGCTGAGGGAGAAGAACAAAGCTTGAGGCTCACCTGGGATGAGGGTCCACCTCACGTGTGTGTCCCACTCATCCCGGGGACGTACCAGCCATCCTCAGTGCCCAACCACATGGAGCTCTGATGGGCTTCAGGGTCGAGGCTGAGGAGGTCCTCGAGGCTGCCCCGGGTGAAGGAGCCACGGCTGGAGCGTCGCAGGGCTCGTCCATCTGTGGGGCTTTCGCCGTGCCGGGTTTGGCTGTAGGTGCCACTGATGGGCATGAAACCAGGTTCTTGCTCTTCCTCTGAGCTCGTTGTCTCCACTGTTGCCTCTTTGCAGCTTGGGATCTCTTCATCTGAGGAGATGGGAAAGGGTCAGACCAGAAGCACCTGACACCCACCAAAATGATGGGGAAAAGGCCAGAAGTCATCTTGCAATGTCAAGCCCAGAGGACATAGGGATGATGAGCACCAAACCCACCAGGTTTCACCCAAAGCCACCAGCCCCATGCCAACACCACAGGGCTGGTGTTGACTCCCCACAACATCTCTTTTCCTGAGACTTCCTTGGCTCAACAGGCTCCAGCTGTGGAATTTTCTGAGCAACACAAGGTGGAGTGGCCTGAATGATGGTGCTGCCCATCATTTCAGTGCGGCCTGTAGCGATAGGCCAAGGAGTTTTAAACCAAAAGGAGATTCACACTAGATAGAAGGAAGGAATCTTTCATGGTGAGACACTGGAACAGGTTGCCCAGGGAGGTGGTGGATGCCCCTGGATCCCTGGAGACGTTCAAGGCCAGGTTGGATGAGGCCCTGAGCAACGTGATCTAGTTGGGGGTGTCCCTGCTTCTTGCAGGGGGGTTGGACTAGATGACCTCTGGGAGTCCCTTCCAACTCTAATCATTCTGTGATTCTATGGTCTAAGGGTAGACTTGGTGGCGGTAGGTTAATGGTTGGACTGGATGATCTTAAGGGTCTCTTCCAACCTTACCAATTCAGATCCCTTATGTCCTGGCCCATGGCAGGATGGTTGGACTATATGACCTTTAAAGATCCCTTCCAAGCCAAACCATCCTGTCATTTTAGGATCTGGGGACAAATCAGTAGGGTTCAATAATCAGGGACTCACTGCCGAAGCTGGAGGAGATGGTGGAGTGGCTGGCTTGGCTCTGCAGCGTCCCCGAGGGACTGGGCGAAGACTCATCGTCCGTGTCATCGCTGTCAAAGGGCACCAGCTCCCTGTTGCCACCATCAACCGGCTCGGAGAGCTCCAGCGACGAACCCGAGATGGAGATGTGCAGGCACGGCTGCGGCCCGGCGTCCTCCGGCTGCACCGGCTCCGCGGAGGGACAGCCCACCGGCTCGGCACGCTCCCTGCCGCGATCAAGGGAGGAGGAGGAGGAGGAGGAGGGGAAGAAACAACTCCAGTATTGCCCCGTGCCCACCGGTTCCATAGTGCCAGTGGGAATGTCCTACCTATAGGCCCGCTGGAGGCCGGGCACGGAGGCGATGCAGAGGATCCTGGCGGAGCAAACGGCGATGCAGGCCTCTACCGTGGGCTCCTTGCGGATGCTGAGCAGACAGACCTGCCCCACGTAACCATCGCTGTTGCAAACCCAAACTTCATGGGAGCTTTCCGGGCTGCCATGGCTTGGAGAAGCACATGAAAACTGCAAGGGAGCAGAAAGTGGGATGAGTTGGGTTGTTTCTGTTGAGCCTGGAGAAGAGGAGGCTCTGGGGAGGCCTTCTAGAGGTCTGACGGTACCTCAAGGGGGCCTACAAGAAGGATGGGGAGAGGCTGTTCAGTAGGGCCTGTTGTGACAGGACAAGGGGTGATGGTTTCAAAATAGAGGGAGGTGGATTTAGATTGGATATTAGAAAAAATATCTTTATATCTTCTAGATATTAGAAAAAAATATCTTTATATCTTCTACCTGACCTTGAATGTCTCCAGGCCCCAGCCCTGGAGACATTCAAGGTCAGGTTGGATTGAGCTTTGATCTAGTTGAAGATGTTTACTCAGGGAGGTGGTTGAGTCCCCATCACTGGAGGTGTTTAAAGGATGGGTAGATGCAGTGCTTGAGGACATTTAGATTGGACATTAGAGAAAAGTTCTTTGCTGTGAGAGTGGTGGAGCACTGGAACAGGTTGCCCAGGGAGGTGGTGGAGGCCCCATCCCTGGAGACGTTCAAGGCCAGGTTGGATGAGGCCCTGAGCAAGCTGATCTAGTTGGGGGTGTCCCTGCTTCTTGCAGGAGGGTTGGACTAGATGACCTCTGGGAGTCCCTTCCAACTCTAATCATTCTATGATTTGGGAAGGATGCAGAAGCTTGAGATGGATGAAGAGGAGCTGGGGGATGCTTGAAGCCAACCACCAAGTACCTGCATCCCGCTCCGTGTCTTCATGATGGGAATAGCCTTGAGGAACTCTGGGTCCAGGCAGTTTTTGCTGGAAGCTGGGAAAATCAAATTGGAGGATGAAGAAGCAGTGGAGGGAAAAGGTCTAAGTGAAGCGGGGGCGTGATGCTGAGCCCACCACTGCGTCCACCTCCCCAGTCCCAGGTGTTACCCAGCTTCTTCTTGGCGTCCTCGAAGGCTTGCTCAAAGCCAATCCGGGCATCAGGGTTGGGGAACTCAAAGATGAAGGACTCGGTGCCATCAGCTTTGGTGGTGCTGAGCTCCACCTTGTTTGGGGGGAAGGCCATGCTGAAGGACAGCGATTGCTTCTCCGCTAGCTCCCGGTGGATGGCGGCCATCAGATCCTTGATCACGTCGTCCAGGCTCTGGGGATGGGGACAACACTTTGGTTCTCAGGGATGGGCCACCACTAGCCACATGCTGGATGATGCTCCCATCCATCCCCTAGTACCCTTCACAGGCTGCCCCAAACCCATTGTGGCTTTGGGGCTGCTGGCAGCCAGCTCGTTAAAGGACACTCATGGCCACCAACCCTTTCACAGACTTTCCTTCCCACCAAGGACATCCCAGGCAGTCCCCCAGGTAAGGTGTCTGGCTGGGACATAGCACCAGGGCCACCATGTGATGATGACCCCATGCATCCCTCAGAAGCTGCCCCAACCCTCCTTATGGCTTTAGGACTGTTGGCATCCAGATCCTTTGAGGTACCATCCACAGGTTCTACCTCCTGCTGAGGACAACCTGGGTGGTCCCATGAGGAATGTCCCCAGCCAGGGGACAGCCCCAGGGCCATCACCCTCATACCTGGTGGGGGAAGCTGAGGGTCTCTGACAGCTTGCTGACTTGACCCAGTGTGCTGAGGTCTTCATCCAGGCGGCAGATGCTCTTCTGGACGCTCTCCCTGTTGGTGGCTTGCGAGGCACCTGCGCAGGGACATGCACATGGCATTAACCCCTTCTTCCCCATGTAGGAAAACCTACTCCCTGCCAGCCAAGGGTTAGCCATGGGTTTTGGGGTGGGATGGGACACTCCAGCAGGCAGTGACAAGACCTTTGACGATGTCCACGTCCTCCAGTGGCAGCTTCCAGAGCAGTTTGTACTTGCTGGCCGTGTCGATCACGCTGGCTGCTGTGTACCTGTGAGGTTGGGGGTGGGTGGCTGAGCTGCACCCACGTCCCCAGCACCCTAAAGACAGCCCAGCCATCGAGGACAGCCCCAGGGCCGTGGGTTCATCATGGTGGGTGCCCCCCAGGTGGTACTCACAGGCTCATGGAGCTCCGGCGGAGAGACCCCGACTTGCGCTTCAACGTCGTGCACACCAGCAGGTCCGTGAAGAGGAAGAAGGAGCGGTCCTTCTTCCCACCCACTGCCTTCTGCAGAGTGGTAGGAGACAAGAAGAGGTCAATGTCTGCCCTGGCCCTGCTGCTGGCATTGGGACTGCTCCCTGCCTCAGTTTCCCCATGTGTCTCCTTGACACAGGGATGGGGTGGGGAGGTTCCCACATCACTGTCTGCATGGGGAGTAGCCATGTCTTCATGATGATGAAAGGGGACGTGGGTGCAAATGCCATGTGGGCCAAGTCACAGGGTCCCACACCAGGGAAGCACCAGGGTCATGGGAAGGCCAGTCATGGGCTTCTCAGGATGTCCCTGGGATCCACCTCCAGCTGCTCTACCTGCCCCTGGCCCAGGGCTGCTGCAGGTTCTCCCTATCTCCTGCCTGTTCTCAAACCCATCTTATTTTCCCTCAAACATTTGGAGAATTTTATATTGTCCTCATCAATCTGTCATCCATCCATCCATCCATCCATCCATCCATCCATCCATCCATCCATCATCCATCCACCCTCCATCCATCCACCATCCATCCATCCATCCATCCATCCATCCATCCATCCATCCATCATCCATCCACCATCCATCCATCCATCCATCCATCCATCCATCCATCCATCCATCCATCCCTACCCTCCTAGGACCCCAGGCAATCACAGCCTCCCACTGCCCCATCCAGTGTGAGGTCCTATGGCCCTGATGGCGACAAGGGATCATCCCGCTCTTACCACTTCCACGACCATCTCCTGGCGCAGGAACCTGCGGAGCGGGGCCTGGAGCTGTGGGGACAAGGAGGTTTGTGAGTGGGTAACTAGAAGAAGTGACCCTTGTAGGCTTCATCCCTCCCCCCATGGCCCCTCAGCTCAGAATTGGCACCCCATCTCCTTCCCAACCCCCCCAGGAGCCCACCAAAGGCCAAGTGATGATGTGGAAAGCGGGACCTGGAGGAGAAAACAAGTAGTCCAGCCTAAGGTAACCCATCAAGAGAAGAACTGGTTGCATTTTTGGGACAAGGAAAGATCTCCACACATACATCCTCCATCCCTTCGATGTGGGACTCGATCTCCTGCACGATCCGGGCGTTCCTCTCCACCTCCTCCGCGCTCTTCATGCCCTTGTTGATCCTCTCGGCCACTTGCTTAATGTTGCGCTGGGCATCGATGAGGAAAGGGTGGTCGGGGTGGTCCTCTGGTGTGTGCTTCAGCAGGTCCTACCATGGGGACACAGCCAGGGGAGGTCATTATGGGTAAAGCCTGGGCATAAGTGATGCCATGACACCTTCAAGCCCAAGCTCCTACTATGCTACTCCGGTTGCTGGGGATGGAAACTGGCCTCACACCGGGAAGGTTTCACTAGGAAATGGAACCTTGAGCTTTGGCCAGCACCAGCCTGGTCTTTGCCACCTCTACAGAGGCCACCAGCTCCTGGGAGCACATCATCACCTTGCATGGATGGTGGAAATTCATCCCTGGCAGGGTTCCAGGCCAGGTTGGATGGGGCTTTGGGCAACCTGAGCTAGTGAAGGTGTCCCTGCCCATGGCAAGAGGTGGGACCAAATGGGTTTTGAGCTCCATTCCATCACAAACCAGTTTGGGAGTCTACAAAAGTGCATCCCCACCAGCCTCAGTGCTGGGGAGGAGAGTGACCATGGTCCTGGGAAACTGAGGCACGTTCCTGGCATAGAAGGCCATCCTCCTGCCCACACCCACCTTCACCAGCAGCTCGTATCGTGGGATCCTCTGCACCGGTTTGATCATCAGGTCGGACAGAGCTTGCTTCTCCTTGTTCTCCCGCATGCTTTGCTGCAAAACACCAGTGGGGGGCAAGGATGGACCTCCTCAGGTGGACCACAGCAAGGACCCAGCCTCCCACCAGTCCGTGATGTGAAGCAACACCCAGTTTGGGTTGGGGTGACTCCCTTTTACACCATCCAGAGTGACTCTGGTTCATCCCAACCTCCTCGCAAGGCGGTGGGTGGTGGGAAATCCCAGTCTGACCATAAGTTACCAGTTTACTCCTACCAACCCCGCCCTGCCCCACCTGTAAGGCCTTTATGCACCTTGGCCAACATCTATGAGGAGAAGAACCAGGACCCACCTCCAGAAACTTCATGAATGCCGGCCGGGCTTCCTTGGCGATCCTGACGGCATCCTTGGCGTTGAGGAAGTTATCGATGTAGGCAGAGTAGATGTTCACCAACACATCCTTGGAGAACTGGGAGGGACAAAGAAAGGGTGGGGACAAGGGTATAAGTCCAGCATGGACCTTCTGGACATGCCTAGGAGAAGCTGCCCCAAGGGTTAATCCTGGCTCTGGACTGGAGGGGGGGAGGGTTTGCCTGCTGCCCGCCTCCCCCCCTCTCTCTCTTGATGTTTCAGCCCTGACATTTCTGCTCCCCAGGCAGAAACATCAAGCTGCAGACCAGGCCGGTCGCCGCCGTTACGCTAAGCAGATGGTAGGCCTGGAGATCATCTCCTGTTCTCCATCTCAGGCGTGTTTGGCCCGTCCTTTAATCACTCCCCTGCTCCAAAACTTCTCCTTCCGGGGCCGTGCCCGAGCGTGGGCCCGCCTGGGTTCTCCAGAGAAACATCCACCCTGCCAGGACCTACCGACTGTACCAGGAGGTCGCCCACTTTCTGCTTCTCGTGCCAGTTCTGCACACAGTCATGGATCTGCTCCAGGAACTGCTCGTGGTGCTCCAGCAGCTCGGGGATCTGGTCGAAGATCTCGTCCACCAGCGACGGGTCGCACAACAGCGAGTTCTCCGGCTGCTTCAGCGGCTTCATGTAACCCTGAGGGGAAGTAACGGCATTGGGGTCCCCGTGGGATTCTTTTCCCACCCTGTCAATATGAACTTTTCAACCCCTAAAATTAAGGGGGTCGGTGGCATCCTGCAGCAAGGGGGCCCCTCAGTAAATGTTGGGTTGTGGGACCCATTAGAGGGACCATCCATCCCATCTGGTGCATAGAGTCATAGAATGATCAGAGTTGGAAGGGACTCCCAGAGGTCATCTAGTCCAAGCCCCCTGCAAGAAGCAGGGACACCCCCAACTAGATCACGTTGCTCAGGGCCTCATCCAACCTGGCCTTGAACGTCTCCAGGGATCCAGGGGCATCCACCACCTCCCTGGGCAACCTGTTCCAGTGCTCCACCACTCTCACAGCAAAGAACTTTTTCCTCATCTCCAATCTAAATCTCCCTCCCTCTAGTTTAAACCCATCACCCCTTGTCCTGTCACAACAGGCCCTACTGAACAGCCTCTCCCCATCTTTCTTGGAGGCCCCCTTGAGGTCCTGGCAGAGCGCTAGAAGGTCTCCCCGGAGCCTCCTCTTCTCCAGGCTCAACAGCCCCAACTCTCTCAGCCTGTCCTCGTAGGAAAGGTGCTCCAGCCCCTTTAGCATCTTTGTGGCCTCCTCTGGACCCTCTCCAACTGCTCCATGTCCTTCTCATGTTGGGGGTTCCAGCACTGGCCACAGTACTGCAGGTGAGGTCTCACAAGGTCTCCTGCATCCCCATGGCAGAGCAGGGTAAGGTTGTAGGAGGAACCCCCAAGCACAGCGTCCTTTGTCCCCCAGCCATGGCCTTGAGAAGCTCCAAACCTTTGCTGTCATGAGTCTTGGTCACCTCCATCTGGTACAGAGCCTGACCCAGCTGAGGAATCACAGCAGCACCACACTGGAATCCAAAGACCAGTGAGTTCCTGGTGGGATTTAGGATGTTTGGGACCAGGAGGGGCTGGAGTGGGTGCGGTGGAGGCACTGGGTCAAGGCTTGGACCACCTTACCATCAGCATCTCTTGGGCAATGGCCAACAGGGTCAGCAGGACAAGAGCAGGTCCTCTGCAAAGCTGGGTGGGCAGCTCTGCTACAAAACCCCTTTCTTCCCCTGTGGGGCAGAGCTGCAGTGGGGAGCAATGCCCACGGGGATGGGAGATGCAAGGGATGCAGAGTGAGAAAGGTCTTCTCAGGCCCTGGCTCCTCTTCACCACAAACACTTCATGGTGTTGGTGTCCTTCAGGATGTTGAGAAGGCCATGGAGATGAACGGTGAGGACAGGACCCTCACCCCCAAGATGCTTTGGATCTCTCCATCTGACCTGGCGAGGGAGGAGTCATCCCCCAAGGATGAGGCTCCTCAGGCTGATGGTGGGTATCTCATGAAAACCCACCTTAGAAGGGACAAATCCTTCCTAAGGCTCATAACCTGCCTCATCTGCCCTACTGTGGCCAACACCTCCAGTGGGAGCTGGGCTGAGCTGTGCTGTGTATCCCACTCACTGTGAAACTGGGGGAGTGAGGACCAGATGGAGAAGAAGAGCTTGGAGACAGCCCCTGCCTTGGCAGACAAGGAGCACAGGCTGAGCTTGCCCATATACCATCTGGCTTGGCTGGAAGATGATGTTCCAAGGTGGTCCCTGTCCCTGGTAGCCACTATACTATGTGCCACCAGGCCACATCACATATCCAAGCACCTTGTCCTTGCTATGACAGGGTCTGGAGCTCTGGTACCCCTCCCAGAAAGCCAGGTCCCCCTGGTTGCAGTGGGCCAGAATATGTCCCAGAAGAAAGAGCTCAGGGATTAATGCCTTGTGGCTGGCACCCATGTCCAACCAGTCCCTCCAGTGGGGAACCAGTGACCCCCAGAATGGCTGTCCTTCAACCAGACCCCTGTCCCATCTCCCAGGACACAGCCCATGGGACAGTCTCTTAACCCTAAACCTTGTACAACCTCCCCCCAAAAACTACCCAGAACCAGGGTCCTCTCACTTCTTCAAGCCAACATCTGCCCTAGGAGCAGGCCCTTCCCTCCTCCAGCAACATCTGGCAGAGCACATCTAGCTCCACCTCGGGGTCATCCTCACAGGGGACGACGAAGCGCCCCACGCCCTCAAGGACATGCCCAGCAGATGTCCTACAGGCACTGCAGAGCTCTGGTTTATTGGTGTTTCCACCTGCAGTGATGTGGTTGGACAACCCACACCTACGCCAGCATGACCCAGTCTCCAGGGCGTTGACCACCATTAACCTTCTGAAACACCTTCATTAACATCTGAAACGTGGGGTGGACCCTCCGGCCAGGCTGCTCCAAGGGGGTTGGGACCAGCTCAGTAATAAAACAAAAAAAAAGAAAAAAGGCCAAGAAAAAACCTTGTCTGGTGGCTGCAGGTGATGACACCCAGCAGAAAATGGGGGGAACAGGGGGTGTAGGAGGTCCTCCATCACGGGACGGCCACCAGCAACGGCCCAGGAGATGGGGTGCAACATAAGGAGGAGCTTTTAGGGGATGAGCATGGGAAAGGGAGTGTCCTCAAAGACAAGATACTCTCAAGATGATCCACCAGGAGTGTTACAGGCTTGATCTGGGGGACAGAGGTGACCCTCACACCCCGTTCTTGACACTACCACCAGGTCACTCCCACCTCTGGTCCCGCTGTCCCCACTGACACCCATCCCAGGTCCATTCCCCGTGTCACACAAGTGCTGGTGGAGCACCCACATCTGGGGGTCCGACTCAGGGACCTGGGGACGATGCCAAAGGATGGTCACAGCGTGACATAATTTGGGGGGGGGGGAGCCACCACATTACCTGCATCAAGGGGCGCAAGGACTCCACGTAGGACTGTTCCGTGTCCAGCAGCGTCATGATGACGTTTTTCCTCATGTCCTGCCCCGGGGTGGAAAGGATAAAAAAAAAAAGACAAAAAAAAAAATCAGTTTTGGGGTGACACCCTGGGGTGACGCTCCGGTGGGGAGGGAGGTGGCTGAGCGTAGGGTTCCTCGGGGAGGGTGAAGGCTGGAGGAACCCAGCTGGAGTCCAGCTCCCCTCCCGCTCCCTCTCCACCCCGATGGAGGAATCCGGGTGGATTAGGAAGTACATGACACCGAGCGCACAGAGACGCCTGGTTTCCTCCGCGCCCGCGTCAGGAGCCCGCCCTGGTGCTCACAGCCCTACATGGGTCGGTCCCGGCAGCCGCCGTCTCTCCGGAGTCTCGGCTCGGAGCAGCCCCGGTGGAATTCGCTTCTCGCCCGGCACCCCCCGGGGCAAGGGCACAAGCTGGGGGATGGTTGCCCACCGGGAGGATGAGTGGGGTGGTGGGGTGGAACGGCAGAGGTTTGGGGATGAGGTGGTGTAAGGGCTCTGGGTACAGGGACACCCCGAAAGTTTTGGGTGCACAGATGCTACAAGAGACCCTGGGTGCAATGACACCCCAAGGGTTTTGGGTGTGAGACATTATAAGGGCCTGGGGACAGAGACACCCCAAAAGATTTGGGTGCACAGATGCTCCAGAGACCCTGGGTGCAATGACACCCCAAAAGTTTTGGGTGTGAGATG
>VXBZ01010860.1:362-10648 GCA_013399135.1 Heliornis fulica
GTGTTCTCTTGTGCTGACCGCCTTCCCTCCTCCCCCCGCCGCTGCCCGAACAGCGGGGCCAGGCCTGGAGGAACGGCTCTTCCCGCAGGTGCGGGACCACTTCAGCTTTGAGACCCGTGGCAACGAGACCTTCCCGCAGCGGTACCTGGTCTCAGGTAGGTCCCGGGCCCCGTGGTCCCGGCATGGCTGTGGCAGGGCCTTGCTGTAGCTCAAGGGCTGAATTTCGGTCTGCTTAAGCTTTGATTGGGCCTGTGGCAAGGCAAGACCCCTCCAGTGCTCGGAGAGCTGTGCCGAGCAGACAGGACACTTTGAAATGAGTGACAGCCCTTTGTGAGTCAGCCAGTCCCCACTCCGACCCCCGGTGGTGCAAGTCCTCCTCCCTTGGGCCTGTCCTGGCACTGAGTTGCAGAGTGTGGGCAGGGAATTGGCCCCTCCAGAGCAGACTGGGAGCAGCAGCTCTCTTCGGCTTGAACCAGGGCTAGCTCTGTGCATGCCTGCCCTCAGCTGGCCGAAGAATAGAGAATGCTCTTTCAATTAGAAGGGACCTACAACAGCATGGGGCATGAACCACTGCTCACTGAAGCCTTTTCCAGTGTTTAACTGCTCTTGTAAAGAAGTGCTTCCTCATGTCTTGTTTAAACACGCTCGCCCCCAACACAGCTTTGAACCATTCCCATGCATCTTTTCCCTAGATCCCAGGGGAAAGAGATCAGCACCTCATTTTCCACAACTCCTCAGGATGCTGCAGAGAGCCATGAGATTGCCCCTCGGACTTCTTTTCACTAAACCAGACAGGCCCAAAGTCCTCAGCTGCTCCTCACCGCACATGCCTTCCAGCCCCGTTGCCCTCCTCTCAACACATCCAAGGACCTTCACGTCCTTAAAGTGTGAGCCTCAGCACACAGTGCTCGAGGTTAGGCCTCCCTGCTGCTGTATACAGCCAGACAATCCCTGCTCCTGACCAGCTGGTCTCGCTGTATTGATGCTTCCCAGGATGCAGTTTGTCCCCTGGGCTGCCAGGGTGCACTTCTGGCTCCAGCCAGCACTCCCAGATCCTTTTCTGCAGGGCAGCTCTCCAGCCCAGTTTATACTTGTGCCCGGCATACCTGTGCACAGACAGCATCTCTTAAAACCACAACTCTGTGCTGTAACACAGCAGCAAGAGCAAATACTGGCACAACTATACCACGCTGTACCCATCATTTTTGCAAGTGAGAATAACAAAACACTGACCCAAGAGGAGTTATTTAAATCCCCGCAACTTCAGATAGCTTAAGCCATGCTTAAAATGGGGGCTTCTAGCAAGGAGTTAGCAGATTTTTCTAGCCAAGTAATGAGTTATCTTCTGTCAACTGACAGAAAGAGGAGGCTTTTTCTTAAACAGTGTGTGACTAAAAAGACAGCAATTTCAATAACCAGCACTACGTGTTTTTCAGTCCTGCCTACTTGGAAGAATCAGGAAGAGATTTGCAGGGAGTGCTCAGAGGTGGATCTGCCCAGCCTGGTGCCCACCCACATCTGGGGCTTCCTGTGCAGCATTTCACTTTCTTCATGTCCCCTGTTGTTTTGCAGCCCATTCAGCATCTGCACCCAGTCATATACATTACCCTAAGTATGAATTCAGGGATCAGTTCAGCCCCAAGATACAGGAACACCAGTGAATTTAGGACACCAAAGGCTGAAATTTCACTAGTTAGGTGGCTCTTTATAAACAGAACTTTTGGCATCACCTGGTTTAAAGCATAGCATGACTATTATTTGTTTTCTTTTTCAAAGCATTGTATATTATCTGAAATTCTTAAGTAGTTACTTTGCCCCCCACTGCTTCTTGTGCAATATGAAACTTTTCAGCTTGTCAGCAGAAACTTGAAGGAGTCTACTACCCAACCAGGCATCTGACTGTCTCGAGGTTAGCTAGCAGTTCCCCAGGATTTCAATCTAAAAATAGATAACTTTTCAACAACCTGTCTAGTTTGCTGTTTGAGTCCTGTGAATGTTTATTCCAGGAACCATGAAGCTAATGTGAAGCCACAGTAAAGTTAGCACTTTGGTTTCCTACCTGGTATCTAAAGCAAATGCAACACAGAAAGAGGGTCAGCTTCTTTGGCAAGCCAGGGTTGAGAATGACAAGAACTAAATTCAGGCCTTTCCCTTATTGGAAATGACCATGTGACATGGTGCAGCAGCACCTGTAGGACAACTGCTGTTGGAGAGTCCGTTGGGGTGACAAGGCAGTATGATGAACTCAACACAACTGATGGTCTGAGGTCTGTTGTTAGAGAGCTATTTCTTGTCCCTCTTTATATCATATTTAATATGTCCCTTTTTATATTTATCATATTTATCATATTTAATATTTCACATATATGTGTGTGTGTGTTACATATATAACACACATCAGCATATATCAGCATGTTTTGGGCTGCATTGCCAGCAGCCTAACCAGCAGGTTAGCTCTGAACACCTTCCAGTCCCTCAAGCGGCTCCAGGAGAGCTGGAGAGGGGCTGGTGCCAAGGGCAGGGAGGGCCAGGCTCAGGGGAATGGCTTTAAATGAAAATAGGGAGATTTAGGCTAGATATAAGGAAGAATTTTTACTGTGAGGATGTTGAGGTACTGGAGAAGTTGTGGATGCCCCACTCCTGGAAGTGTTGGTAAGTCTAATGGTAATGTGATTTACAGCTTCCCTCTATGTTATGCATCACAGCAGGAGCAGCAAAAAGATTGAAGTGATTCCATAAAGTCCATTTTATGGAAAAAGGGATCTGTGAAAGTGTTTGGGGATGGGATGAGTTGTGTTGAAAAGGGTATGCAGACAGGAAATCCCATTTTTAGGGGTAGCTGTTAACAAATGCCTTACAGAACTGAGATTTTAGGGATTTTTCAGGCAGAGATGGAATTTCCAGACCATCTGCTGACCTCATAGAAGCTCTTATTTACCCTCACTCAAATGAAAGATTTCTGTAGCCTGGCCTTTCTAATATCTTGATTCACAGCTCAGGTCTCAGCTTGTTCAGAGTTCTTGATAAGCTCCTGCCCAAACTCACCAAAAGTAGAATAATTTCATGCTTTTTTTGGTTGTTTGAGGGGTTTGTTTTGGCAGGGGGCTATGTTTTGTTTCATCTTTAATTTGTTTCTGGCAACTGTCTCAGCAAAGTTCTGGAAGAAAGGATTTGGACCCATCTTTTTCTACACTGGCAATGAAGGCGACATCTGGACTTTTGCTCAGAACTCTGGCTTCATATTTGAATTAGCAGAGGAACAGCAAGCACTTGTGATTTTTGCTGAGCATGTGAGTATTGTGGTCATTATGCTCTAGAGTCTTGTTCTGTTCATTGTTACCAAATTCAGCTTGGAAAAATAATAACCCTGTGAAGCTAAGGTATACCTGCCGTAAGCTTTCTCATCGTGGTAGCAGCTATTCTTTACTGAACCACAGATTCTGAATTGTTTTTTTTTTTTTAATATGCCTACCAGCAATCTAGGAAATGGACTCCTGTTTCAGTAAAACCTGTGCAATGGTGTATTTTCTTTCGACCAGCACTTCTGTAAATAGTTTCCATTGGCTTGATCTCCACACAGGACCAGAGAGTTATTTTGTTTGGGTCATAATTAATATCTGTAGCCCTTTCCCTCACCACTGTATCAAATCTAATATTCCACAAGTTATGTATGAAGAAATTGTCCTCTTCCCTTTTCTAGTTGGGGATTTCAGGAGAGACACACATGTCGAGGGCCCTCTCTGCACTCGCTGAAGTAGCTTGTCATGGACAAGCTCCTCTCTACATGCTACATCCTGGAGATAGAGCAGACAAGGCGCTTCCTCAGTTATGAACAAGTTCAAGGACACCCCGTGCTCTCTTACCGCTTCCTGTTTGGGCACACTTATCCCAGTTCTGCTGTGAAAACAGAGAAGACCCAGGTCTTGACATCAGCACTTCCTCAGCGTGTCTCTTTCCTTTCAGAGGTACTATGGGAAGTCTCTTCCATTTGGACTGGAGTCAACACAGCCGAAGAACACTGGTCTGCTTACTGTGGAGCAGGCGCTTGCTGACTATGCAGTGCTTATCACGGAGCTGAAGCAGCAGTATGGCGCCGCAGGCTGTCCCGTCATTGCTTTTGGAGGCAGGTAATGGGTCTGCATCCTTCCCTCCTCTGCTTCCTTGCCCAGCCACATTCTTGCTGTTCTCGCAGATCTGTGACTCCCAAGAACTTCAAAAGGCAGAGCTTTTCAGCTCTGCAATACAGAGCAGATGTGTCTGTGCCTGAGCTCCCAGAAGCTCATCACTGAGTCCCAGTTAGCTCCCCCAGCAAGAATTAGTCCCAATTTGTGATAGCATTGGGGAAGCAGCACTGACTGGAGGTTTCTAGGCATCCTCAATGTAAGAAGCATCCAGAACTGCAGAAATGAGAAATTCCTCCTGCAAGATAAGAACATTTTACATTGGAAATACAGAAAATTAGTAAGTGGTAAAATAATCTTTCCAGAGGCCACCCAGCTTTTTATTAAACACAGCTTCTTTGACAACATCCAGCCGTCTTCTTTGTCAGCTCCTTTATAATTCTGTAACCTGCTGTGTGGTTTCTCCTCACTTCCTAGCAGACTCCTTCCCCAAAGCACTTGCTTTGTTGCAGCTCTGTGATGTCCTTGTCTTTTGAATGGCTCCCCACACTTATTTGGAGGAATGCTTCTCTTTAAAAGGCTTTCACCAAGTGCAGGACTTCTAATTCAGTTGCAGTGAGCAAAAAATCATTTGACCTAACTGTTGTCATTCTGCTCATTCTTGTGGTGGCTGCACTGTTGATCCCAGGGTTGCTTGTACTGTGATTATCAGGACAAGAGCTAGCATAACAAGGGCCAGAAGCTGTCCCAGGGTTCAGCAAGACCTGCTAACTGGGTGGTGTGCCAGACCCCAGCTCCATGTGTCTAAATTAGAATTCAGTTTGCCATACCCCTGAACAACACTAGGTCCATGTGAAGAATACTGAAACACATCCTGTGTTGGAGCAGTATGGCATTTCCCATGTGAGAAGGAAAAAAAAAAACCCCAAACCCAACCTTATTCTGATGCTTCTAACTCTGCCAAGCTTCTACCTGAAATTACCTGTTGCAAGTTTCAGCTAATGCCTGTTTCCACGATCAGAGTTAGAGAAATAAATACTGTTGTGCATGTGGGTGATGTAGGAATGGTATTTACCCAAATCATTTGAGGTGGTGGGGAAGTAGACATGAATTTCTGTCAGCTTGGGTTGGACTGGGTGTTACCTGCACTTTGAGGATGTCATTTGCCACCCCCAAGATTAACCTCAGAATAACTCCACAAACATCAACAGGCAAATAACTCTTGTCACCCTGGGTTTGTCTCACAGTCCTCAATATATCTGCATGTCATGGTCCTGACACTGAAGCTACTGAGATGGCTTTGAGTTTTACTGTGGTAGTCATTAGTGTCTCCCACTCCCTATGTGCACATTGGTGTCTATGCAGCCATTATTTGGGGTGCTCAGGAAGGTTGTTTCCAGTCACTAGAGAGGGCTGCATATTTTGTCATGTTCATGGCCACCCTTTGCCAAGAGCCTTGCCAGTCTTTACAATCTGTGTGCAAGGTGTGTCTCCTTTCCCGTGGAGCAGTGACAGCCTCTCCCGAGCCCCGCTTGGCTCTGTGCTGAAGCTGACAGGATACTCTCAGGACAGTGCAGTTAAATATTGAGGCAGGATTTACATTTGGCTGCAGAAGCAAACTGGGCTGCTGTGTTCCCACCAGAGTTGGTGTGAGCATTTGGGGAAAGACCAGCAAGAACACATCATGTTCTGCTCACTGACCGTTGCTAGATCTTTTTACCTGAGGATGGCACCTACTAGGCAACTATATCCATCCTTATCGCCTTGGGTTCAGTGACCCTGTGGCTGCTGGCTTGAACCTTGAAGCTATTATGTCCTAAGTTATCTATTAGAGGAAATAACTCTTTTCTTTCTCCTGTGGCAGCTATGGAGGAATGCTGAGTGCTTACATGAGAATGAAGTACCCAAACATTGTGGCCGGAGCATTAGCTGCCAGTGCTCCTCTGTTATCTGTGGCTGGGCTTGGAGACCCTACTCAGTTCTTCAGAGATGTAACAGCTGTAAGTAGCACCTCTTTTCAGGATCATTATTTTCTTCCTTAAGAAGGCTGGATTCTTTTCCTTTTTCATGTGTTTAAACAGACATCTGTCTTCACAGCATCAGTGCTGGACAGGAAATGTAATGAAATCAGAACCTGCAAGGAAAAGCAGTAGCTGAGATGTGAGCACTGCCTTAGCAGCACACCCCAGTTCCAGCATCCTTAGTACCACTAAGGGCTCACTTTCCCATTTCTAATGAGTCGACCATATTACAGCCTGAAAGTTTTCCTTTGTGTCTGGCTGAACCCCATTTGGATGATTTATTCTTCAAATCCCCTCCCAAAATGCTGTAGCTCCTTTGTTATCAGTGATTCACAGTAGCTTCTTAATCCCAAGATGGTTGCATCTCAACTAATAGCTTGAATTTCTCTAGTTAGAAATATGTAAGATATCCTGGGTTCACCTAAAACCAAAGTGTGTTTGCATTTTGAGGGCATAGGACGCATGGGAAGGTGGCATTGCTTAGAACTGACTTGCATTTAGTTTATAAGGAAAGAAATGCACTACCCAGTAGTGCTGAAATCTCATGATGCTATCTTTTGCCTCCTTTTTGACTTAAATTTCTCAATCTGGGTGACACAGATGGCTTTGCATGAACTCGTGTATGAAAGTTGTGGTCTTTTTGCTCTTATTTATATATATGAGAACATTCTTCCAGTGGAGAGACAGAACAGATAGCATTACTGTTAAATGTAAAGCAGAGACTATCATATGAAAATAAACATAATAGCATTTGAAACACTAAGTGCATAAGAGAATAAAAGACATCTTAAAATGACACCTTTTAAAACAAACAGTGCAATACCACATAACCACCTAGCAAGTCAGGCAGTGGGAATTCTTCCCTGATTGAAGCTCATTCCTTCTCAGAAGTCCTGATAGCTCTGTCTAGCTGCCAGTGTGAATATGCTGTGAGTCATTACACACCCCTGAAATTAGGTCTTTGACCTTTTCATATGAAAAACAAACAACTTTGCAATTAATTTTAACATTCTCTCTACAATGGTAAACCAACCTCTGCATTTTGTGCTGTTTCAAAGTAACTCCTTCCACCTTCAGTGTGTTCTCATAAAAGCAACCTGTGCATCTGAAACCTGAGCTCAATAGCTTGTCTCGGTGAGAGAACATCCCTGAGAGTTGTTAATACTGGGGCAGGCACAAACCCTTCACAAATCATTGTGGGAACTCTCTCTTCCCATGAGGCTGCTGCACAAAGCACCTTGCTTGTGGCTTTTACTGAGCTTTTCCACCTCACTCCATAAGTTTCATCAGCTCACAGGGAATGTGAGCAAAGGGCAGAAACTTGATTTTGCATAAGATGAGGTTGTATGCACCTGCAGCCAGGCAGAAAGCCCCTGTGTGAATGTTACACGTAGACCCATGTGCATGAGAAGGTTACTGCTGCCAGGGCCATCATGGAAGCATAGAATCACAGACTGGTTGGGTCTGGAAGGGATCTTAAAGATCAAGCTCCATCCCCCTGCCATGGGCAGGGACACCACCAGACCAGGCTGCTCAAGGCCCTGTCCAACCTGGCCATGAGCACCTCCAGGGAAGGGGCAGCCACCACTTCCCTGGGCACCCTGTGCCAGGGCCTCACCACCCTCAGGGAAGAATTTCTTCCTAAGATCCAATCTAAATCCTTCCAACTTAAAACCATTCCCCCTCATCCTGTCACTACGTGCCCTTCTAAAGAGTCCCTGCCCAGATTTCTTGTAGGCCCCTTCAGGTACTGGAAGATTCCACTGTCCGTGTCACCAACAAAGATGTTGAACAGTGCTGGTCCCAGTAGTGACCCCAGAGGAACACTTCTTGTCATGCACCTCCATGTGGACATTGAGCTGTTGACCACAACTCTATCACAGAGCTATCCTCCAGCCAGTTCCTTATCCATCAAGTGGTCCATCCATCAAATCCATGTCTCTCCAGTTTAGAGACCAGGATGTTGTGCTGGACAGTGTCAAATGCGTTGCACAAATCCCGGAAGATGATTTCTGTCATCCTTCCCTTGTCTACCATCTCTGTTACTTCATCACAGAAGGCCACCAGATTTCTCAGGCAGATTTGTCCTTAGTGAAGTCATGTTAGATGTCATCAATCACATTTTCCACATGTCTGATCATAGTCTCCAGGAGGATCTGTTCCATGATCTTGCCAGGCACAGAGGTGAGACTGACTGTCCAGTAGTTCCCTGGGTCTTTCTTTTTCCCCCTTTTAAAAATGGGTGTTATATTTCCTCTTTTCTAGTCAGTGGGGTCATCACCAGACCACCAGAACCTCTCAAATACAATGGAGAGAGACTTGGCCACTTCGTAGAATCATGGAATGTTTAAGGTTAGAAGGGACCTTTAAAGGTCATCTAGTCAACTCCCCCCTGCAGTAAAGGACATCCTCACCAGATCATGTTGCCCAGAGCCCCATCAAGCCTGACCTTGAATATCTCCAGGGATGGGGCCTCCACTACTTTTCTGTGAAACCTGCTCCAGTGATCTACCACCCTCATATTGAAGGCCTTTTTCCTAATATCCAACCTAAAGCTCCCCTTTCCTAGTTTAAAACCATCACCACTCCTCCTATCGCTGCACCTTCTTGATCAGTTCTTCCCCAGCTTTCTTGTAGGCACCTTTCAGGGACTGGAAGGCTGCTATAAGGTCCCCCCAGAGCCTTCTCTTCTCCAGGCTGAACAGCCCCAACTCTCTCAGCCTGGCTTCATAGGAGAGATGCTCCAGCCCTCTGTTAATTTTCATGGCCTCCTCTGGACCAGTTCCAACAACTCCATGTCCTTCCTATGTTGGGGACTCCAGAACTGGACACAGTACTCAGGTAGGGTCTCACAAGAGTGGAGGGGCAGAATCACCTCCCTCAATCTGCTGGCCACGCTCCTTTTGATGCAGCCCAGGGTGTGGTTGGCCACATGGGCTGAGAGCTTAGGTCAGTTTAGACCCCTGGATGAGGTGTGATTCAAAAAGAGCGAAGCTGACAGCCTGCAGGGGGAACAGCTTTCCCCGGAATGGCTGCAATGCTTCCTGCTCTGGGACAGCTCCACCGAACTGTTCCTGGCTGTGTGAGGGTCTGCAGGGCACAACTGGGGTGGGTGGTGGCCCCTAAGCGTGCCAGGCACTACTCCACAGCAGTCTGGTGTTGTCTAGCGGGAGCCTGGCCGGCACGGCACCCAAAGCACACTTGTTTATCTGTGCCAGACCAGGCTGTGCTCACACTCCAATTAGAGTCATTAGGAGATGAAGATCAGTAAGAGAAGGAGATCGTGAACTGCTAAATTGATGCCCAGGTAACTCTGGAAAACTCCATGATTTCTCTAACCTTAATTACCAGGCAAAGGCAGAGTTAGAAGTAAAAGAAAGGTCTCAGATCTGTCTTAGTTGAGGCTGGGTCTTTGTAAAAAAAAGGCTTTGCTAGCGGTTTGTGGCTATCTAACCATTGCTCTAGCAGGGCAAAGTGACCTTAACCAGTCACTGGACATCAGCAGATCTCAAACTGTATTATAAGGCAACAGAAGGGAAACAGTCTGGGTTGGTAGAGCTTTCACTGTCAGAAACAACTTGTTTCACCAGCACAATCAGACACAGCTCTTCAAACATACCTTCAAGTGCCATTTCAGGGTCAGTAAGGGTTTTCCCAAGAAAAAGGATGTAGCCTTCTTGATCATCTGGTAGGTCTCCGTCAGGCTTTTGACGAAAAGCAGGTCTCGATTCTCAAACCAGTGCTCTGTCCTCCCCATGTGTACCTGCCTTTGCCATGGTTCCTTCTCACAGCTGAAGTGCAGCTGGAAGGACTCTATTGTCTGTTTAAAAGAACATTACAAAAAAACAAACAAAAAATTAAAACAACCCCAGGAAACAACAAAAACAAACTTTTGAGCCTAACAGCCTGTCACCCTCTTCTTGTGTCTCCTCTTGTGTTCAGCCTAACGGCTTCACAAAGTCCAACAGCTCATCCCAGCAAGACCCAGTGAAATACTTGCTGCTTGCACTGAGCTCTGCAGCCTGTTGGGTTGTCAGGGGAAGAGATAGAAGCACTGGAGTCACTGCTTCTGAGGTGCAGATGAAAGTCTGACCAGTGGGTCATAACATCTGTCAATTCTTAGTACTTAGAATCATAGAATGAT
>VXBZ01010872.1:0-16418 GCA_013399135.1 Heliornis fulica
CTCCTTAAAGAGACAGGCGCGGCGTGCCAGTACAGCCCCCGCGGGCCGCGCCGGGCGGGACGCTCATTCTGCGTTGGTCTGAAGGAACGGCGGCGGTGGCGGTACCGCCGGGGGAGGGTAGAGAGCGGCTGTCCCGGTTGGTCGGTGGCCACCTCCCCCGGCGTCCCCTAGCCTCGATGAGACCAGGTTGGAACCATTCGCACGAGGCAGGGCCGAGCGCTCGACGCCTCCGTGCTGCCTTTTCACTCATGGCCGGTGGGGCAAGGCCCCGCGGAGTGGTGCCGTGTGACGGTCACAATACGAGGTGTGATTTAAGGAGGAGGAGGATGATGATTATTATTGTTGTTATTGTTGTTATTGTTATTATTGTTATTATTGTTATTCCTGCTGGCTTTGCTTTAGGGTCCCGGCCCTTACTCTGGGAAGCAGCTGTGGCATGAAGCCATGACTCTGGGCTGCTCACACCAGTCAGGTGTTAGCTATGTGCCCTTCAAAGGATGCGCACCGTAAGGGCATGTCAGCCTTGGATGGTGCTTTTTGACCCTCAGCACCAGTTTCTGGAAGCTCCCTGGGGGAGGAAGGGAAGGGATGGGGAACCTGTGAGCCCCAGCCACAGACAATGGCTGTGCATGGCGGGTAGGCTCAGACCTTCCCAACCCGCCTGCTGTGCTTGGATTCACCTTTGAGCAGTCTGCATTCCCGATGAGTGGCAGTTTTAAACCTGCATGCAGAACAGGTGCAGTTTAGTCATATCACCCCCGGTGCCTGCATAGTGCAAAAGGCAGCACTTTGGTAATTAGCGCCCCAAGGACAGCACCCAAGTTACACAGATTTAGGACTTGGGTGGTGAATGCTCTTTGCCGCCATCTACCTCCGGCTGAGGCCTGCAGCTGCTGAGCACGGTGAGCACCTGCTGCCCAGGTTCTGCCGTGGGTTTTGTGACCTCCAAAGGCTGGCCTAGCAGTCTGGAGCGCAGGACTCTGAAGCAAGAGTCGCAGAGGTGCTGATGAAGGCAGTGATGGCATTCGTCTTCTGCCACTGCCTAGGGCTAGGAGCTGCCTGAAGAAGCCAAGGGATAGAAGTGGTTTGTAACCAAAATCTGCTTCTTCCACCATGAGTGTTACACACCTGGCATCTGGAGCAGTTTGTGGCAACTGAATTCTGAATTCTTTTGAAGCGATTTTTAATTTTTTTTTTTTTTTCTAGAATGACAAGCGGTCCACTGGGTAGTGGCCCGACACAACATGTCCTTCCTACCTTCTGCTTTTATACCACCAAAAATGTCTACACATTAGGTATTGCAATACTTAGCCTTCAGCCTATTTGCATATTTTGTTTCCTCTGGAATTTCCATATTTACCAAGTTCATAATCAATGCTCTAGTGGGATTTAGACTTCTAGGTGTTGTTTAAAGATTTGGAAATAAACCACCTGCCTAATTACAAAAACACTGCTTATCGTGTGTGTCAGTTTCCCAGCACCAAAAATGCTTTTTTTAATGATTGATCATGAGCACCCTTCAGTAGGCAGTGGAGCACTTCCAGCTCCTGTGAAATAGAGGGCTTTCACCATGTGCCAGGATCAAGTCTTGACATTCAGAAGTATGGCTGCCAAATCTGCAAATACTTAAATGCCTGTCATCTGAGTGCTTGAAAGCTGGGTAAGAACAGAACAACGCACTCTGCAGAGCCGTAAGCGTCTTTGGAAATGTGATGGGCAAGCTCATCAAATCCACAACCCGGAGAAGGATGATTCCACGTAAAAAAAAAAACCTGTATCTGAAGAAGCTGAGTTCTGAAAGTAACTGCAGGATTCTTTTGTGTCACCCTACGTAAGTTTGGCACGAGGTACACACACAGGAAGGTTATTCAGCACCTTAGAAGGCAAAAGCATATAGCGTCTTGGTCAAAGCAGTCCCTTTTCTTTCTGAGGGCAGTTTCCCAGCAATGTTTGATGAAGCTTTAGCACTGTTCAGTCCTGCTTGCTGATCAGTCTTCAGTGAATTTGTGTGCCTAGAAGTAGGGCAGAGTTCAGTTTGCAAGACTTACATGCCTGTATACTTAACTCTTCATGTAACTAATCGCTGTATTTTTTGCACAGTTTTGCAGCATTCTATCAAGATCCACAACCCAGAAGTTTTAAGAGAAAGTGCGCTGTAACTTGCCACTTTTAAATGATGTGAATTAAGATCAGAATGTCAATGTCATTCTATTTTCCTATCTTTTGTCACTTCTGACACAGCCTTGATAGGTCTTTAAATATAGGCTGTTTTGTATTTAAAGTTCCTTGTTTTTTCCTTCTTTTATGAAAAATCTGTTATGGTAGGTTATATAACCTGTACTATTATCTAGCAAGTGGAGAAGGTAGCTTTTAAATGTTTTACACATCTTGCTAAAGATTTCTCTAAGTGAATCGACTGCAAGAAATATTTAGGCAGCTTTTATGCGCAGTAAGTGTGCTGGGTTTTGACTGGTGTAGAAAAACCCTTGCGAAATATCACAGGATCCTGGCGTTGCAAAACATCACATCCATTCTTTTTTTCCTGTTACTGAGGAAAGCAACTGGTGATCTCAGTCCTATTAATTCAGAATTAGTCTACTTTTTTTTTTTTTTTTTGCCCCTGCATTTAGAGACTAAGGTCTAAAAGAAACAGAACAATATGTGATTATAAATGTGTTTTGCAGGATAGGTGAAATTCTGTTTTCCAGGTAGGATTTTAAAACTGACTTTTAGACTCTGGTGAGGGTTTTGGGGGTTTTGGGTTTGTTTTTTTTTTATAGTTGAGTCATAACCCTAATACAGAGATTTATCAGTACCAGAGAACCTTTAATAAAGGGTCCAACCCTGATACCATTTTATATGTAACCCCACAGGTTTTCTTTCTGGAATGACTGTAGCTGAAGACCAAGAAAGTTGTGCCTAGCACTGCAGCATATTATGGTTTACTTTTGGGACCAAGTTCCTAGGTCACAGTGCTTTCTTTGCCAGCTGTGTGCTCACACACACACAGACACACACACAGAAATAAAGGTGTTAAAACTGATAAATCAATCAGTTCAAAATGTCTGGCTGAAAATCTTACATCAGTACACATATTTAACTGCATGGTGTAACTAGTGTTGTTCTTATCTTTCACAAAGATAAACTCAACAAGCTTTTCAGTTGAACTGCCACCCAGTTCTCTCCCAATAAAACTTTTAATTATGGTGTTAAGGCAGGTTTAACTGGTAAAAGAATGTAACAGCATGACACAGAGTTTGTGTTCCTGTGTTTTACAAGGGCTATCAAGTGACCCGTTCTCCTTACCTCCAACTTTCCAAATTAGTCACTAGTGATGTTAGGGAGAAGTTGTAGCTAGTAAGCACATTAAGATAATTTGTTATAAGGTATATAACATAGTGATTTATATGTAAAGCTCTATGCAGCTCTATCACAAAAGAAGAGGTTTGCATGTTCCAAATTATTTTTTCATAACATTGCATTCTTCATTAGCATTGCCAAAGTCCCATTTTATTTATTTCTTTTATAGTCATTGGTGGCTTGGATTCATGGTCTGCTTCATTTATTTCTGCTTGATTCATTACATGCAAACTTCTTGCAATGACAGAGTTCCGTTTAACAGGAGACTCGCTTGGGATGTGGCAGGAAAATCTCTGTTATAGTGCATAGAAATTGGTTTTTTTTCCTGCAGGAGGGATAGCATTTTAGGGCCTATCATGTACTGGAAGCTGGATTTGCAATCTAACACAGAGCAGAGTGGTTTAGGCAGGAATCTGAAATTAAAGTAATTTTTCCTAGACAATGCTCTCTTTCTCATCTCCATGAACAAACAGCAAGGAATATTTTTTTTTTCCAGATGGCAAATCTATGCCAAATTCTTTGGGAAGAAAATTCCCTCAGAGGAATCTCAGAAAGTCCTGTACCATCATTAAGTTTGACTCAAGATTTTTTAGCTGCAATAAATACCATTCCACATTTTTCCAAACTTTAGCTTTTCAGAAGTAAATATTAAGTTACAAGGGGATTTTTGTTGCAGTTTTGATAAAAGAGAAAGTGTCAGTCTTTGGAAAATAGAATTGTCAAATTATTTATAGTTTGCAATGTAGGAAAATTATGTAAACCAATGTAATTTTACAAGTTCAAGGTGCATTAAGTAGGATAAGGAAAACTGTATTGACGCTGAGAGGCATTTAAAATGTATGTAATATATCTTTAGTTTAATGTTCTTTATATTGACCTTATAAACATTTTTGTATTTCGGGTTGGGGAGAGCGGGGTGCAGGGTGTGAAACCCAAAAGGACACAAAAACAACACCTTAAACTTACTTTCAGAATGTAAATAAGATTTTTAACTTCTCCTTTCCACATCTTATACTGCATATTTCCTGGTTGTTCTGAAAGGGTAAAGACAGCGTTTCTCTTTTAGTCTTCAATTATATATTGAAGTTGACTCACATGCGGTCATTATACTGCAGACTCAGCAAGCACAGGGAATTGGAAGTTTAGGTACTGTGTACTGTGAAACGTTTTTATTTTCTTTACACCTTCTTTAGAAGCAACACTTGTGATTAAGATGTAAACACTTCTTTTAGTACCTGTGTATGAATGACTGTATGAAAAGATTGATGTGTTTAGCAGAGACTGATTTCAACAAATAGCTGCTGTATATATACTTATAAAACAATGGAAAACTAATTTGTTGGCAATGTGTTTCCATCTGATGAACAACCAGGCTTTCTCTAAAGACGCTTTTCCTTCCGAAGGAATGAGGAAGGATAATTCCTCTCCGATTATTATTCAGAATGAAAGTAGTCAAGATGATGTGCTTCAAGTACATGTATTAGTTGCAATGTAAATTTCCTTCTGTCTGACAAGAGTCCCAGCAGTTTTGAACTTTGAGTGTATTTCAGCTTTGGAACTTTTGAACAGTAAATGTAGCTGAGAACCATTGAATATATTCTGCTTTTATTTCTGTGTTTAATAGTGTAACACACCTATATTGAATGACATACCCTCTATACGGGCATGGGCATATTAATGGAGTCAGCAATCCTTTCTTCAGAAAATGGTCAACATTGGGCTTTTGTGGATTATATGTTTATTTTGGGGTCACGTGAAAAACATTAGTCTTCCAAGTCATCAGATGATGTCAAAACAGTGTGTGAGGTTGCCTTTCTGTTACCCTAGTTAGTCTGGGTCTGGAGAGCTGTGAGTTCATGCTCTCCTAGCATGAATTACATCATTATGTTGCAGCCTAGCCTTTCTTGTCCATGACACATTTTTCTGTCTTGCCCTGGATACCAGAGAGGAGGCCAGTGGGTAGTCCAGACTGTCTTTGATGGAATGGAGAGCTGCCATCAGCTTCCTTGAGCGGAGCAAAATGGATACTGGCAATAGTGAGACTCTGTCCTGTGTTCTAGGTATGATTCATAGTAGGGATCACAGTCTGGTCTCTATGAAAACTGAGTGCGGAGAATGTAGTTCTCTTCACTGGTTGCTGATGGATGGACATTCACAGTCCACAGTTAACTTGAAATTGATTGTTATTTCACAGACAGGTTCTATCTCTGTACCTGAGCATACGCGCAGTAATCCTTACCCCGTGTGCTCCAGGTATCACCTAGTCCTTTAACCCACACCTACCTCAAAGGTAAACAGTGACGTTTTGTTCCTGATAACTAATCCTTTTGATGAGGCACTATCACAAACGTCTGTAAAGTTTACTTAAGGAAAATGGCGAGTGCGAATTTGCTCTCTGATCACTTCTGGCTCAAGTGACTCCATCAGGTTTAATGGTTCTGCTTTGGAGGACTACTGGTATGAAAGGGAGAAAGGATACAACCCATAGGGTCAAAATGGTCTGGAAATAAACTCGAGGGATGATCAAATCACTTGTTTTATGAACAACATGCAAGATATATTGGGTTGAACTTGGTGTCAGCTTGCTGAAAAAAAAAAAAACAGGGAATAGTTTGCTGAACAAATTTCCCCGTTCCCCCATTTTTAATTGAAGAGTTGAAACGGTGCCTGCCATAACAGACTCCCTATCAGAAAAAGGAGGGATAAAGTAAAGCTGAAGATACCAAATGAATAGTAGCCCCTTTAACAAGTCAGTCACTTCCCACAATCAAAACTCTGCTAGCATGTGGCATGTTCAAATAAAAATTGCTGGACCAGAGCCAAATGTGAAAAAAATAATTGATAATGTGGTTTTTTTCAGAACTCACCCATCCATCAAATGTGTCACTCTTCCATAATACTTTATTTCCCCTTCAGAAGAAAGATCTTTAAAATTCATTGTGTGCACTTAAAAACAAAGTGTCCTTGTCCTGGTTTATAATGATTCTCTTTTAGTTTGGTTTTGTTTTGTTATTTAATTACATTCTCTTCTATCGTGCATTTCTTTGTACAGATAGTTGCTGGAAATTTCTGCTGCTCTTAAACAAAGAATCTTTTGTGCTGTATCAGCTTGCATTTTGCTTGGATTGTGTTGTGCTGGTGTCTTTTCACTGACTTCAGCACTGGAGTATTGTAGTCATAGCTTCACTAAGTAGACTGTAACAAACAGATTCATTGGCCCTTTCTCTGTGCTGCATCTTATTAACTGATCTGTGGGAAATGCTCTTTACATTGTTAAGGCATATGCGCTAATACAAACAATAAATTAACCTTAACTGGAGGAAGCTTTGAGACTCCTAATACAGTAACCTAGCAGAAACTAGAGTTTATAAAAGCTTTCTACTTACCAAATTTCATGGATATTTTTGTCAAAATGTGCTGTACCTTTTTTCTAAATCAACCTTTTACTATTGCCCTTACAAAACAGATATTATGATTAATGCTCTGTAATTTCTTACTATGAGATAGCAAGGGAGAGATAAATACTAGGTTCATTCATTTGAATAGATACATTTCTTTTTCCCCACGGTGAAGGAACCACAGTGAACAAAGTTGTAGGAAAATTATTACTCTGAATTTGAGGGCAGTGTTCACAGATCTGTTGTACCAAGTTTGTAGGGGTTACTAATGAAAACCCTCAAATTACCAAACACAGTCTAGTTAAGAGGTCAAGTACTATGCTGATAATTAATTCATAAAGAAGTGCAATGGATTTTAATGTTTAGACTAGTATTTTTTCATATTATAAATTGCTAGAGCTCACAATTTGTGTACTGAGAACAGTGATTCATGAATAACAGCAGAGAGAGATGAGGATGGATGGGCAGTTCTGGTAATCTAGGGGTATACCTAAATGGAGAGAGGTCCTCCCAACCCCCGTCTAAGGAGATATGGATGGTGTCTGGATCCAAAAGCTAGGGGATTGTACTCACACATTGTCTCTAACCCATCCTTTCACTGTAAGGAATTATTTAAATTCTATACATTTGACAAGCATTGGACACTGCCCTGCCTAATATCCTTGTCTCTAAATCAGAGACTTGATGGATGGACCACTGAGTGGATAAGGAATTGGCTAGATGATCACACTCAAAGACTTGAGGTCAACAGTTCAATGTCCAAGTGGAGATCAGTGATGAGTGGTGTTCCTCGGGTCTGTACTGGACTGGCACTAACATCTTTGTCAGTAACAGTGTGATTAGGTGTACCTTCAGCAACTTTACTGGCAACACCAAGCTGTGTGGAGCGTTCTATGTTCTGGAGGGAAGGGATAACATCCAGAGGGATCTTGACAAGCTTCAGAGGTGGTCTCATGTGAACCCTGTGGAATTCAACAAGGTCAAGTGCAAGGTCCTGCACATGCATCAGCACAATCCCAACAACTAACTACAGGCTGGGTGGTGAATGAATTAAGAGCAGCCTTGATGAGAGAGACTTCAGAGTATTGGTTGACAAGAAGCTCAACATGAGCTTGTAGTCTAGAAACCCAGCTGTGTCTGAATGAGCTGAATAAGAAACAGTGTGAACAGCAGGTCTAGGAAGTGGATTCTGCCTCTCCGTTGAGATCCTATCTGGAGTACTGTGTCCAGCTCTGTGGTCCCGAACATAAGAGTGTCATGGAGCTGCAGGAGTGAGGGCCACAAAGGTGATCAGAGGTCTGGGGCATCTCTCCTACAAGGACAGACTGAGAGAATTGGGGTTGTTCAGTCTGGAGAGGAGGAGGCTCTAGGAAGACCTAATTGCAGTCTACCAGTACTTAGAGGGACTGTTCATCGGGGAGTGTAGTGACAGGACAAGGAGTAATACATTTAAACTGAAGGAAGATAAATTTAGATTAGACATTAGGAAGAAATCCTTCCTTGTGAGGGTGGTGAGGCCCTGGCACAGACTGTCCAGAGAAGTTGTGGCTTCCCACTCACTGTCAGTGTTCAAGGCCAGATTGGATGGGGTTTTGGGCAACCTGGTCTGGTGGAGTGTGTTACTGCTCATGGCAGGAGGGATTGAACTGGGTGAATTTTGAAAGGTCCCTTCCAACTACATTCTGCAATTCTATGAAATTTATGCTGTGTTTCTAAGTGAAAAAGAAGCACATCTCCTGCTCCTCTCCCTAGAAACTAAAGGCCCCAAAAGAGTAAGAATTTTACAGCTCCTCCCCTTAGGACTGATTAGTTAAAATTCAATAACCTCAGCCCAAAGTCTGATTTGTCAAACAGATTCTAGATCTTTGAATTAGTTACCAAATCAAAGTAGGGAGCAAATAAATAGGTATTAGAAATGTGTTACCAGCTCCACTACTCACTGCCTGGCTTTGTACAATTTGTTTTTGGTTTTGCTACGGAAGTGTGATAAGACTTGCTGTAATTAATATTTGTACAGGGCTGCGGATCTGTAAATTATTTATTACATTTCAGGAAGAGGCTCCAAGGTTAGTACATGTAAATCAAGGAACCCCTGCAAAGACATGCACTTTGTGCGCCCCTCAGCTTTTATGGAATTGCAAGGGTTTCTTTGACATCAACACTCATTCTAGTCTCACACTAACTCCAAATCCACCACTGTTTGAGAAGCAGCCCCAAGTAGCTCTTATCTAATAGTTGTTACAGAGTCAATAAATTGCTTTATGCATCTGCTTAACTTTGAGTCCATGAGTTGTGCTGTTAATTCAGTGGAGCTAGTGAATAGGCTAAAATTAAGCTCATGCTGGAATGCCTTGCTGGACTTTTACCAGATTGTAAGGTTTATGATTTAGGTATCTTAAAATTACTGAGATCAGATCTCTTATAGCTCTTAGTAATTTTATTTCTCTCAACAAAAGGGTAAAACCTATAGCACTATAAACTGTCATGCCTCTGGCAGCTGCGTTAAGACTACTGCCGTTTACATGTTTGAGGATCTCACTCCTGCTCAATAGTACTTTTGATGTTGGTGTTGCATTCCTAGGGCAATATGTAAGTGAGGTGTGTAGAAATACATGCCACATCTTTCACTTGCGGAACAGTCTCAATTGCAAGGAACCTGTTGCAGATAATGGGCACTGCTGAGAAGGGCATTTTCATCGTTGTGACAGTCAGGAAAATAGAAGGAAAGTAAAAGTAAAGGTAAAAGGAGAGTCAAGACGGGTTGAGAGGAGTCAAGCGATTTATTTTTACAGCCTGCTTTCTTTTATCCTCTCTGTATTTCACTGCGTTAGACTCTAATTGGCACACACAAGACAACACAGTTAGCAACAAGCATTTCATTGGATGACTCTTTCTCTGTTGCAGCCTTGATGAGCTGCCTTCTACGTGACAGTCCAGCAATTCCTTATCTAGTTTCTCAGTTCTTCTCAGTACTCTCCAGTCTCTTCAAGGGCATACGGGTATCTGCTTGATGTCAGAGTTAAACACGCATCCTGCTCTCTCAAATTCCAGTCTTTGGACCAGCTGTGGCTCCCCACAGGGCATGGTGCTTGGCAGTATCAGGCTTAAAGTCTCTAGTTTAAAGCTGAAAAATGAGGCTTTTAATTCAGAGTGGGTATTTGGGGTGGGGGTGGGGGGGGCTTATCACCATAAAAACTAATCTCTGCATAGCTGCAAGATTCCAAGATACAATTTTAAACAATATAAGGTAATAAGTAGCAAAAAGTGTTGGTTTTTTTTTTTTAAGTAAAAGGAAGAAAAAAAGAATCCTCTTGTGTTTTACCCAGCACTGTTCCAAGCAGTGGTATGAAATCTACTATCACAGGTCAATATTCAAAATATGTGTAATTCATTTGTACTGTGGATTGCTTTGTTTCCTGTTGAATAGGTAAAGCTGTAGACCATTGAATGTCTGTGATACATGAATGTATGTACTGAAAAGGTTCTGCTTCTTTTAATTACCATGTTAAAAAAAAAATCGATCGCTCAGTATGCTCTAGGCAATTTCTACTTCCTTTTGATTAACTTATGGGAATACGTTATTTACATTTGATATGACAATTTAGGTTTTAAGAGATGTGCATTATGGCAACAATGAATAGAAATTCTTTTCAGCCTTTTGAGCTAAAGGGGTTTATTATCGTCCTAAACAATAGAATTTCAGATAAAAACAGAATAGATTTTTTCCAATAATAATCTCATTTGAATGTTTTGATTTATCAAAGCGTTTTATGTTTACTTAAAAAACACATTTCCTGCTCCCTGGAGAAGTCCATAATGCACTCAGTAACGATTAAGCATCAGAAAGAACGTATTCAAATAACAGAGTAAAATTCAGGAAAATCTGTTCCGGTTTTGCTTTCATAGATACGCGCTTTGTTGAACATTTGTGATAGACATTTTTTGCCTGTTAGACATTTCCTTTTGTGGTTATCTGAATAATATACCTCTTTTTATTAAAAGTATAGCTTGTATACTTTCTCATTCAAAGATAACTACTGTGGTGTATTGCAATATTAAAATCTTAGATATTTCATCTGAAGAGAAGAAATACAACTTTGGAGAACCATAATCCTTTTCCCCAGTGAAACTACCTGAGAAGTTGCATGTGATTAAACAGGGCATTTTCTTAATAGTTCTTTTGATGAAATCCAGGTATTTTATGTATGACTTAAGCTTTGCCTGACTAGAAAATAGTATTGTTCGGTAATGAATAGAAAATCTACACAACAGTTTAGGACAGGAATTGAAGAATTCTCTACCCATATGAAATTACAGAGGAATTTAGAAAGCTAAAATGCAATTATTAGAACTGGACCATAGCCAAGATCCTTGGGTTAACTTCCCTGTTCTTATTAGAAGCTGTATATTAGATCCCACTTCTTGTCTGTATTTGCTGTATAATTTCTGGACATTTTTGGAAAATCTGGAATATTTTTTTTTCTTGTTGACATTAAAATTTAGAAACAGGTAGGTATGCTTGGGCTTTCAGCTGTTTATCCACCTGGAGTAGTGCCAGTTTAAAAAACAGTATCACTGAGGAGTTTCCAGGACTCTAGTAGACAATCTGAATTGAACATATATGGGCAAGGTTTAGACAGTTTTATATTGCATCTGAAAACATGGCATGAAGCCCATAGCCTGTCAGGTCCTCAGTAAAACTTTCACTGACCTTAGTGAAGGGAGAGATTGCAGAATTACACAGTTGGTTCTTTCAATTTTAGTGCCAATCTTTCAGTACTTGTGTTTTGTTTTGTTTTGGGTTTTTTAATTATATTTGCAGCTCTGAGCCTTGTTTCTCATGAAACTCAACTTCATTATTGAGAACCAAATTTACAAAGTAGTGCTGGCTCCAAGTTCAACTAAAAGGTTTGGTGCCCTGTGTGTCCTGTGAAGATGCATCTATGGGTCTTGACTTTAGACAGCCAAGTCTTTTATCTTGCTCGCCTCACCCCCCCCATTAGTTTCTAAGTCCACACTTACAATGAGCTGAGCGCTTAGCTAAAGCAGAAGGTGCCATGGTCACTCGGGTCACCCTGTCTGTGGTGTGACCAATCTGACTACTTTGCTTGTAGATGCGCGACCTCTGTCATGGCAGATCTAGACAAGCTGATATGCATCCTGCACCTAAACTTGAAAATTTCTGAAGTAACTAAAGCTGTAACCACGAGGAGCTAAATTTTGTTATATTTGGGGGCATTTCCTACTAATTTGTGGGTTTGTGGTTTGTTTTTTTGTTTTTAGACAGCTTTGCTGTGCTGTCTGTTGTGAGCAGCATCATGGGCAAAACACATCTCTACTGTAGGTGCAGAAATGGCCATCCTGCCAAGACAGAGCTAGAAAAATATGGAAAAATAGTACAAAATCAGCTCTGAAAATGCTTCTGAAGAGTGCTGAAGTGTGCTGAGTACACTGGCAAGTGGGGCTTGGTGTGAGCTCAGGATCCCTTCCAAACTCATGCTCCCTTCCTGTAACCCTCTGCACGTACTGGAGACTAGGGAACAGATCCAGAGCTGCGGATCTGCTCAAGTGCCTGCAATTTTGTTAAGGATTAACCTTTGTTTCTCTAGTTGCAGAGAAGTTTGCACACAGCCTCTTAAGAAAGAAGCTCACAAGGCATCTGAAAAGAATCTAAACTGTGCGTTTGAACAAAGCCCCCAAAATATCTCATTGTGTTTAACACAGGTGTATAGCTTTCTCAACCAACTCCTGATTTTTCAGTGCTAGCATGCAAAATATGGAAGGCAGTTACCTCCATGAGGATGATCCTTCTACCTGCACAAAAGGTAGTGTTCCAGTGCAAACTGTCTATAATGAATGTCACTGGCAGTAAGCGTCCCTAAGAAGGTTACCGTCTTGCTACAAACAATCTCCTGAGATTTGACAGGGCCAGCAGAAAGCTGGTACAATATGTCCAGTGGCAGTATATTTACTGCACCAAATTCTACTTTTGGCACTTGTGAACACCAGGAGATTCTTGCATTATTATTGCCAGCCCTTTAAAAAATGAAAGTTGCTTTCATCTTGGTGGACTACTGTGTAGCCCAGCCTTATAGCAGAAGAGTGCAAGCCCATATAATAAAGTGTATGTCCAGCCACTAATGAAAGACCAGAATGCCTACAGGAATTAAAATTCAGGCTCAGTTGCCAAGGCAAATATTAGTTTCTTCCATTTAAACCAGTTGCCTCTGTATATATTTTTCCTGCACTAATCACTAGAACACTAAGTCTGGGTGTTTCTGTGATAACTGAAAGTATCTTCCTGGAGCACAATCAGGTTCCTACCACTGATATGCGTATCTTAAAGGTCCTGAAGTTTTAGCTTTCCTGTAGTAAATAGTTCACTTTTAATTGATACACATCTCAGTCATGAAAACACTCTTAAGTTTCTTGTTTAAAGAAGAGACAAAAACTGGAAACTAAAGAAAAATAGAAGCACAGATTTCTTTATACCTTATTTGAGTGAATGTGTATGGTTCTTTGATCATATCAAAAGAAAACTGTTGATGACATGTGCTGAAAAATAAAACAACATAACATATGGCTAAAAGCATAACAGCGTAGTACTTCTGTTTTTACACCAATTCCTACTGATTTTTCCTGAAGCACATTTGCTAATATTTTACAAAATATAGTGAACTGTTATGTTTTTTGCTATTTGCTATTACAATATCTTTCGAAAGAACTAATTATTTTAAATAGTCTACTGTTGTCATACAGTTTTTTAAAACTTTGCTTGCTGGGTTCATTGTGGAAAGCACTAATTATAAACCAACATTTGTCAAATACAATATCTGGGTTTTAAAACAAGGTATATATCCTATACCATATGCCCAGGAGTTACTGACTGCAAAAGCACAAGATAAATTCAAACACAGCAATAGTCCTTTCTGTGCAGTCTCCAGAAAGGTTTATGTGCTGAATGCCATATGATGATATGAGGTGTTTTGCATGCTGTTACTGGATATACTAATTCCTACAGAAGTGACAAGTAGGCTGTTCCCAGTTACAGTGAAGGTCATCTTTACCTGTTCAAGTTGAAAGACATAGTTGTTTACCTGTTCCTAGTTGAAAGACATAAATTTGATGTGTTGTACCCTGGTCAGTGATTCTTTTAGAAGCTGCAGGGTTTTTTTCCATTTTTATTTTCTTCTTCCTGGTCCAAAGACCTTAATCTATAATGAAGAAGGTCACAATTGTGACCTTGATATTTTATTTTTAAATCCAATTTGTAAGTGGTTTAGGATGAGTCTTCTCCAAGTTAGCCTGCTGCTGTACAATTGATGGATAAGCCATTTGTCTGCCCACACTGCAACAAAGGGTGGGAACAATGTGGCCTGAACCTACGTTTGCACACCTGTGATTTTGGGACTGGTAGGGGCCAGGTTGGGTTTGGCATAAATTGGAGCTGTCCAAGACTGTTGTGTCATTGCTGACTACCTGAGATTCTGTGGGATCACTTGTAACTGAAGGTCAGGTGCAGTGGGCCGTGCTCTGGCAAAGTGCTTTAACAAACAGGGAATCCTTAGCAAGCCAGCTAGATTAGTCTTCCAGATGGTTTTTACCACTTGATAAGAGGCAAAAAATGTCACACGGCAGGTGTGACAGCAACATTTGCAGAAACATTGAGTTCTGCTTTGAATAAACTTGTTTGGGGAGCAATTAGTGTTGCAGTGGCTCTCCGGAGTTCAGTGTGAGGTGCAAACCATGGGCAAGTGAATCCAGTTAATGCTTTTAACCAGTTAAAGTTCACATTGCTGCAGCTACACTGCCACTGTGATCAGAGTTAATTTAAATCTCGCTTAATTACGTTGACGCAATTGCAGTCACATCTTGTACTATGGTGCAGACTCAGCACTGGTCTTGCAATATCCACTGACTTTGAAATTATTTTTTTTTTTTTTTGGACCACTCTTGTCTCTTCAGTTGAAATGAGCAATTGATCTTGTTATCTATTCTGTCACTAAGAGATACATCACAACTCGCATAGTGTCTGGTAACGACCATATCAACTTGTGTGACAACCTTACAGTTAAATCTTAGCTGCAGTCATCACTAATTATCAGGGGAATTTCTTGGTGTCTTTTCCCTTGTTCAAAATTTTTAGCCTTGCTTTCTATGTGAACAGCATCTTCACGCCGCCAGTAATAACAAGAAGTAAGAGAAGGCTGAATTTTTGCAGCCCAGTTATCTCAGTGAGCTTTTAAATGTGTATTTCAGGGAAGCCAAACCAAACCAAACCCAGAGAAAACATGGAGGGATATTACCAGTCTTTAATTAATTCACTGAAATGCAGCCACAAAAGATTAGATGCGATAAATATCAAGCCACACAGAGGTGCTCTACATGGCTATCCAGGAGATAAAAGGAAGCAAAAGACAACATCAGGCAAACCACACAGGGAATTTTAGGTAGACCTCGATACCCAGGCTGCAATTTATCAGTGACACCGACTTTCACAAACATCTCTTTGGATGGTGCTGTAGTGCCTTTATTGACCACAAACATGTATATTTTCTCTTAGCTTAAAGGCAGTGCAACCAAAGCAAACTGTTAGGGAGTTGTACAAAGGAACTGCTTACATGACCAAGCTATACCATTTCCTGCGATATTTCAGTTTCCATTGAAAGTTCCTTAAAGGGTTGTGCTAAAAATGTTAGCTACTTTATTTCATTATAAGGATGTAAACTTCTGTATCATATTAACATGTTCCTGGAAGAAGAGAAAGAGATACCACTTATTTTCTGCAATGTATTTCTTACATATGCGTTCATGTATACTACATCAATCCACAGCAAATACAGTTTGGGCATGAAAAATCATGCAGTATTCACAGACAGCGTGGAACTTAATGCTCATTTTTCAGTCATTTAGGCACCTCCTTTTTAGCATTTTCCCAAGTGGGTATTACGTAGTATTAATATGATGCATTGTCTGCCTCTGTTTTTTCATTTCCTTTGAATGTTATTTTCTTACGCGCCCTGCCAAAATTGCCTAGTTCTAATGCAGGATCATACTTTGCTTCCTTACTCACCCGTTTGTCCACTTTGGGCTAATGTTAGTAAACATCCCTTAAAGACAATCGCTTTTAATCTTGTCAGAGATGCCTGTGTTGTGAGGGTGAAAATTAGTTATTAGCTTAGCTTTTCATGCATGCATAATAGGATGTTAAAATAGGAGATGTTTGCTTGGGGCCATGAGAAGCATCCCACTCTGAGCTTATAAGTTCTGAATATATAAAATACAACATATTTAAAATAAGCAGAAGGCAAATGCCAGTTTTAAATGAGAAAAAAAAAAGTCTGTTTTGTATATATTAGTCTTTGTGTAACGAGTTTAAAGCATCTTCTTGACTACAGTAAAAGAAGAATTGTCTAATTTCATCCATTCCCCCCCCCCTTTGTTATGATAGCTGATCAACACAAAAAAACTAGGCCATGCTCTTCTTACATTGAGGACTTTCCCCTGAATAGGATTGCCATCAACTTGTCCCCTGCAGTGTTAGGCATTCTCCATCCTCATGCTCTACCTCATCAAATTAAGCTCTGGGAACAAAGAAACCCCAACCAGCCAACCAACCAACCACCACCACCAACAACAACAACAACAACAACAAACCAA
>VXBZ01010872.1:22351-34490 GCA_013399135.1 Heliornis fulica
GTCTGAGTACGTGTCATTTATGAAAGGATAACACGTGGCATGTGGACTTATCATTAGCCCAAGGTAACAGAGGTTATGACTTCTAATTCTGTTCTCAGCCCTGCTACAGAGTTACTACATGACCTTGCACAAATCACTTAACCTTTATGTGACTAATTTTATCCATCTATAAAATGGGGATAATAAAATTTTTAGCTACACACAGCAGGATGATGAGAATTAATTAACGCTGTAAAACTCCCTGAGAAAGAAGGCTTAATATACAGGGCCTAATTCCACTAGTATTCACTCTCTGCCTCTGTGTCTTGAGCAGTTACTTCTATCTGAGCAAAATTAGTGTAAAAATCTACCACCTGGATTTGTTTACATTACTGACATTCATTGCATTTAGATATGGAGCTCCCAAAAAACCCCAGAGAATCTCCCCAAGAGAAAGATAAAGCAAATCGTTATTAGTATTAGTAGTATATCCACGTATACAGAGTGCAGTCAACAACGCTTGAGCATTGAGAATTTCATAGCAAGAGCTCCAATCCAGCCTGTGTGAGAATAGACATCTGATCAAAAGCACCTCGCCATGTTGTTGACACCCCAAGTACCCATTGGGTGGCTATATTCCATGCACACATTGCTGATGTGACTCTTCAGCTTATGTGTGAGTTGTTTGGTTTTTTAATTGTAACCGAAAACTTCATTTCTTCTGGCCTGTGGAACAATTTTCTAAAATAAAATCCATATTACTTTGGAAATAAAAAACTCAAGTTGGAAATGTAGTGTTGTGTCACCTGCTAACATGTTGGATTTTTACAGGTTTGACTTCATACAGCATAAGTTTATTAAATGCACAGCGTGAAGAGCTAGATAATATCAGTGTCTAATAGAATGAAAGGAGAATGGTAGACTGAAAAGATCCATGCCCTCTCTACCATGGTTTATGGTACCTGGGTTTTTTTCACCCTGTTTTACGGTGAGAAGTCTGAATCAGTCCTAATCAAATTTCCATTCCTGTATATTGAGACATAAGAAAAACCCAAACCACTATATGGTATAGAACAATCAGTCTTCAGAATCGTAATCTGTTGCTTTACCTGAAGTACATATGGATTGGTACTTAAAGTGATCACTTTCTGCCACTAAAGGAGAATATACAAGTTAATGTGATTATTGCAAACTCCATGAAAATATCAACATAAACACACTCAAAAGAGAAAGTCAGCCCAACGTTATAAAACTTCCAGGAAAACGGAAAGCACCGGTCTTGTCTGTAGTTATCAGGAATATAATTGCCTTATCCTATGTGGGCAGCAAACCGGCTGATTAATGGTTCAAGATCATGTCTGGTGTAACTTGAAGTACTCCATGGCAGGCCCTGTCTCAAGTGCCCTTTCAAATTAACCTCAGAAGATTCTTCATCATAAGGAAAATTAATTAATTCTTTATGCAATGGAAGTGATTAACCTTGAATCTTCAAAGTCAAGATGACTTTGTCGGGAGGTGTGTTTGAGTGTGGATTCTGTGATCTCCAAGATGTTTTAAAACTGATACCTCAGGGAGAAAACAAACAAAATAAGTATGTCTCTCTCCTTAGTTTGCTTTTGCAAAGTATCCCAGCGTATTTTGCTGTGAAAACCTTTTCTCTTTTAAATGATCAAAGCAGCATGCGATCCAGTCAGCTAAAGAATGCCAACAAGCCAGAAGAACACAAATACACTAAATGTCCTGTTTACTAAAGATATTAACTGAAGATAATGATGCACAGGTCCCAAGAGATTTGGAGAAAAATAGATAAATTGAAAGTAAAACCTGCTTGATGATGTCTAAGATAAGATGTGTGGAGTGGAAGGAGTGTGGTGCTGTAATTTTTCTCTCTTGCATTTTATTAGGACTAAGAAATTTAGGGCAGAGGGGCTTTGTGTTCTAAATTTTATACTTATAAGGGTTGACTTGCTGTTACGGAGTCTGAGGACTAGATTAGTTGTGATTGTAGAAATCTCTACTGTGAGCCAAGAAAACTTTACTTGCATGTTACTAAAATCCTTTTGCAGCTTACGTACTTATGCTAATATCAGCAGAGCAGAGGAGTTTGGCAGAAAGGGCTAAACATTTCCAAAATAGCTTATGTCTAAGCATGCTTTCCCCTGGGTCAAACAAAATAAATGTGCTGTGTCTGGAAAAAAAAACCTAAATAATTATAATAAACCAGTAGTAATAATAATGCAGCACAGACTATTTCTGTAAAAAAAATCAAGTAAAAGCTAACCCATGAAGTATGAAATGTAAGGTATTTCTTAGCATGTTTTGATACTGCATCTTTGTTTTGATAAAATAGCTAAAGCATATAATTTGATTGCATAATTTCCTCTTTGGCTTTTCAATTTATGCTTTGTTTGGCATCCTTTATTCTCTGTATCCCTTGACCTATTGCAAGAGAGGACTGAGGGAGGTGCTGATTATTAAAGCTGATGAATTCTCCCATTGACTCACATAAAACATACACAACAGCTTTTCTGATGTGAAGCATGTTGTCGTCTGTGAGACCACCCTGAGAAGGCACTCACCTGCCAGCCTTGTGTTAAATTCTCCTGCTTCCACTCTCCCATGCCATGGCCCGAGCCAGTTTTCTTTGCCGTTTATACTGATTCAATCAAGCTCAATGAAGCAGACATCTTTGTCTGGTCATCCCTTCAAATAGTACTGTCTCTGAGCAAAGCCCCACAACTCTAGAAACTCACTTTTCCCTGAAATGCAGGGAAAGCTGTCCATCTTTTCTTACTTGGCCTTTGCTCAGGCTGCACTAGCCAGACTCATACAACATGGACTTTAAAAGGTAGGGAATTCAACAACTGTGTTCGTGCAGGTAGAGATCAAGTGACTTACCACATCCTGCAGCCTGTAGCATAGACGTGGCTTACCTCTCCTTTGGTTGGGTTTATTTTCAAAACCTCTAATCACTGTAAGGGCATTTTCCTGTTCGCTTTGGTACTGATGTGATCTTCATGTCAAGTCTTTTGTAGTATACTGGCATGCAATTGGTGGGAGGATATGTTGTTTGTAACGGCCTGAGGTATATTCCAAGGTGCTTGCCACTTTATGTTGTGAGCCAATGAATACGGGTCATGCGGCGTGCACCATTCAGCTTTTTATTTTTATCTTTAAAGAACAATTTCTGAAGTTACTACCAGTCAGCCTTCGTGAAAATGAGTCAGTCTGGAATGATCATTCATATATGTGCGTGTGCCTTGAATCCAAAATTAGTAGGACACACTTCTGTATCATTAGGTGCCTATTTTCAATTGCTTCATTTCGATAATTGGGGCTTATTTTTCTTACTGTGAGTCAAATAGCAGAATCACAGAGGATGGCACAGGGTAAAGGTGACTCATCCTACCCGAGGTCTCCACATGTACTTGGTAAGCACTTGGTTTTTATAGATGACAGTAATGACATAAATACATCTGAATGCGTGGGTGTGTAAGAGACCAATCCACTCTGTACTCAAGTGCCTGGAAATGCTGCGGCTGACACTTAACCATGATGTCTAGGAAAGATGCCTTTTCACCGCTTAGGGATCCTGGGTGCATCTAGGAATGTGGCCCGCACCTATCCTAATAAATGCAAACATTGCTGGAGCGATCCCAGATGTCTGGATGCTATTTGCATTATCAGTGGAATGTTAGAAAATCTTCGACAGACACAAGTGAAGGGAATAAAAAGAAACACCCAACAATTTAGACCAAGCCTTATAAGCCCTATTCTGGTATCCCATCTGCTAAGTTACTTGCTGATTCCTTTTGTGTACACACTGTTAGTGTCTTCCCAAAAAATAAGCTAGAGGGGCTTTTTCTGTGACTGTTCTTAAGGTGTATATTTCATCAGCCACGTTTCTAAAGAACTGGGGAGGGGGTTGGGGGTTGGGGAAATCCTGTGTATTCAAAATGGATTGCTTAAAAAATGCATTTCCATATTCTGTACCACTTTTTATTTACTATTTACTAGTACCAGAGGACAAACAGTACAATACTTTGCATGTCTTACAAAAAAAAGTATGATATTATTCTGCTGAATGCATGCTGTATTTGCTATGAGTGTTTCACTGTGTGCAGGATTTCTTATTAAAGAAGTAATACTTAAAACAATCTGCTGGACTTCTTCTCTAAAGAAACCCATCTAAGACAACTATCTAACCTGCCAGAAACCTTTTTCTAGCCTATTAAAAACTACAATCACACCCTATAAAGAGCTCAGGAAATTATGTAGCCAGACTTTTTGTTGAGAAACTTCTGCTGTAGAAAACAATTTGAGTGCTATTTTAGATCTGAAATGTCAACAATTGAATATTCCACTATTCAGATATTAAAATAATTACCAAAAATTGGTGTTCTACTTATTACAGCGTATCCGAGATGCTTGCAGTAGAGATTTTCTGTGTAGTGGAGCTGTTACACTACCAGATTCTTTAGGAAAGTTTCCAGTTATCTTTATGTATTTAAATCACAGCAACTCAGGTAAAGTTTTGCCCAAAGCAAATAGCCAAATGCCCTGCATGAGGCCAGTTCATACCCTCAAATCCGGCCCTGGTACAATTAACAAAGCTTCCCTATCTGCCTTGGAATTGCTTTCTGTCAAACAAAAGAGAAAATTAATCCTAAAAAAAAATTAAAAGATTATTAAACTATGTTAATACTTAGATGATACTTCCTCTTGCTTGTATTTTTTTTTACTGGATATCAGAGGAGAGGGATAGTTTTCTCCTTTGCTATCAGAATGACTTGTACCGGGAATAAAAGAAGCTACGTGTTTCGGCAGGTATTAAGCTACAAGCAACCCTAAGTCATCTTTGAAGTGGAGCAATAAAACAGAAGAGCACAGATCTATTGGTAATATAGATTTGCTTTAACTGCTAAATAATTGTTAAAAATTGTTCAGAAAGTAAACACAAAGTGTGTAGAATCTTTCAAATTCATGAGTATATATTTTCATAGGCAGAAATGCCATGGCCAAAAATTAAAAAAATAAAAAAAAAGAAAGATGTAGTGGGCTTGGTGAATTTTGTTGAATGTTTGATGAGTTTACAAATCTTTTATCTTAACACTTACTACAGTTTGAGACTGGTGAATAATTCGCAATGAATATTTCATCAGACAACGTTGCCTTCTTTTTGCAAACAGAATATGTTCAAACAGATCATAGTTTTCCAGATTCATTTGTTATTTGAAATTACTTTTTTTTTTTTTTTTTAAAGTAACCATATAGATTAATCCAAAACCGTTATTTGCAAATATTTAACAACTCAGTTGGGCCAGTTAGTTGTGATGAACCAGATAAGTCACACTGTATTCTTTCTACTCATGCACTGGAACAAGAAGCATATACTTCTGGAAGAAATATTTACACATGAGAGTATGACATTTAGTTGCAGTGAATACCCCTGCATGTGACAGGGGAGCATGTGTTCCGTGACCATTTGTGCCAGTAAAAGGCAATCTTTCAAATGTCTGTGGAAAGCAAACACAAAAGGGGATTGTGGTTATCATGTAGCCAACACAAAATACAATCCCATTTTTAAACAGCGGAATGAATTAACAATATGCTGTTGGTAGGGCAGATAAGTGACACTGAGGACACAAAGACAATCCCAGTGGCAAATATTTGCATGCTATTTGTCTGTCTCCCCTTTTTGTAATTGTTTTATGCTCTTGGGTACCTTTTGTTAAGATGAAAAATAGTTCCTAGGCAGCAACAAATAGGCTGATGACAGTAGCAACAGATACCCAATAGTCGTCCTCAAAATTGATTTTGTTCCATGCTGTGCTGGCTAACCATTGTCCTCAGGGTTGCTTGAGGAGGTGGAAATCACTTCTCACTTTCTAATATACCTCTTCCACGTCAAAGGCTAAAAGGAGCTGGGTCAGAGGAGCTGCTATGGGGTCCTTAAGTAAGTGGAGGATCCTTCTTACCAAGGAAATCTCCCATAAATGGATCCGATCAGTTTATAACCATTTAAGCTGTCGGGTGCAAAATTACTGTAATCCAGATTAGAAACTGGCATCTATTTTCATAGAACAATAACACACTAAAGCCTGTATGGGATTCAAAAAATCTCCCCCCTTGCTAGACGTACTTTATCCAAGTAACTGATCCAAAAATGAGCAATCCTCACAGTTGCTTTCTCATTACACGGACAGGCTTCTCACCCAGTCACGCTTACTACCTAACAGCTCACGTGTTTTGCCTGTGATGGAAATGATGAACCTTACAAAGTATGTCATAATATGCCAGCTGTGCATAAGCAGAGATGAGGAAGATGGAGAGACCACAGTCAGCTGTGCCCAGGTTTTATCTGGAGACTCATCAGAACTGGTTTTGCTAGTGGTGCTTTCCTCCACATTGTGGTGAAAGCATATGACGGTCACATATGTTCATTCCAGACGGAGACCAAAGGTATGATAATAGCAGGTACTAGTATTAATGCATTTCAAAACCTCATTTTTGGAGAGAAGCACGAGCATCTTGATTTACAGGTGTATTTGAAGAACTGTCACTTGATTTTGGTGGGAATTAAGTACCTGGCCTGTTTAGGCATTTAGGCAAATCTTAACTGAACACCCATCTTCACCTCTAGGTGGCTAAATATTTCTGTGTGATTGATTTATAGCATTTAAAAGAGGTTGCTGAGGCTTTAACTCTGTCAGCATGTTAAAAGCAGATCCTAGCCTGCATAACTTCCTGCAAATTCAGTAGACAGGAAGTATTAGTTAACAGGGGCTATCACCCTAAATCTTTAACTTCAGGCATTCTTGTGGGGAATTTGGCAGCTCAATAGAGGTGGCCAAACTACACTTATTTAGATTGTCCAGTTGAAAGAAAAAGAAATCCTCAAAATCTTTTTTCAGCCACACCGAAACCAGTGATTTTCTTGCCCGTAACTGAATTCCACTGTAAAGCATGTGTTTGAACAAACCTCAGCCAAACTTGAGCATTTTGTGCTTATTCAGGGATTTCTCATTAATGACTATTGTGCAGACCACCCAGCTGCATAGACAAAGTGTGCAGATCTGAAATATTCCTGTGTATAGTGAAATAGCAGTTATTAGGACCACAAGGGAATACCATTCCACTTGCACTGACTATACTTTCAGTGAGTCCCTTGTTCCCCACAGTAAAGAGAATGGCTTTCAATGAAACTCTTAAAAAGAAAAAGGAAAGAAATTTTTAAAAAAAAGGGAAGAAAAAAAAAAGAAAATTAAAAAGCAGCTGCGGTGTGCACATGGCATAAGCAGTTTACTAAGGCATTACAGTACAGTGTCATGCAGGCAGTTAAAGAAAAACTGGTACTCTGGTGATAATGTGTATATTCATTCAGTATAAATGACTAAATTCAAAAAACTATACAATGAATCATGGTTGCAAGGCCAGACTTGCTTTGATTAACTACACCGGTATAATGAAATCCAACAGAGCAATCACTGAAACATTTAGCTGCAAATGTAAATCTTCTTGAACTCTGAAAAAAAAAGCGTGTTAGGCAATGAGAGGTGGTATATAATACATCCATATTTCATATAATGAAAGTGGAAGCAATTGTAAAGAAAAGGGAATGTTAAAAAGTTGTTATGCTGTGTTTGGCAAGAATGAGTCATTTTGAATGTGTCAATCATGATAATCCAACATATTTTTAATCTAAAGGTCAATAGAAGCAGTTTCTATAGTGGTACAATAGTTATGCCAAATATGAAAGCAAGCATTTATAAGACAATTTCAAGTATTAATACAGTGTCATAATATGTCTTGAAGAATTAATCTCAGCTTTAAATTGAAGGGCACAGATTGATCAAGGTAAGAGAATTTTATTAAAAGTATACTGGTATAACCCATGACACTTTCATTTCAGCAAGAATGTCATGTTCAGTTCCCACATCTCAGGCACGCTTTAGTTGTATTGATGAAGGGCATCTTTTCTACGAAAAAACAGATCTTGCTCTGTCTAGGGGAAGTCCAGGATCCACTGTTAAACTATGGAGTGTGAAGATTCCCTCATACGGTTACTGGTCATGCGTCTGTACAAAAAGGTAGGTATTTCTTCCTAGGAAGCACATCTGTCCAAGCACTAACACCACTGATAGAAGATTACCTGCACCAGGAGAAATCTAGTCCTGAGGAATTCTTCTCAGTATGCACTTCAACTCAAACATCATGGGTTCTCCTTATGTCATCACTTCCCGCTGTTCTGTCTGTTTTGTCCCGCAGTTGACTACAGTCCTCAAGGACTGTTTTTGTCAGCAGTCAATAGAATTGTTGCAAACACAAAACACAGAGCATGGACAAATAAAGCCAGCCAAGACAAGAAACTCTTGACTTTGCGTTGTCCAAACAACACAAACAGAAGGAAAATTTCTCCCTTCTGCTTTTGCTCACCCAGAGTATTTACTGGGGAGAGGGCAGACAGCAAAAAAGTGCAGTGAAGAACTAATAGAGAGGGAAACTAAGATTGTGGGCAGCACTGCTGATGTTGGGATGTTGTCCTCAGCACTGTGTGTGGCCAGGGTAGAGAGATCTGGAGGACAGGCCAAAGAAATGCAGATGTGGGGAAACATTTTAGTAGTTATCTGGCACTTCTCTTTGCGTTAAGTGATGGAGAAGAGAGAGTTCCTATACACCTCTCATTCCACCAAATTAAAATATTGGGATTGCTGTAGAATAAACATGCTTTATCACACACATATTATACAGAGACTATAGATTAGCTTACACAAAGAGATTAGCTGTTACCATCAAGTAACATGGCAAGATTTGGTGTGAGTAGAAGCAACCTCTTCCAGGTTACTGAAGCTTACACTGGATCTGAATAGGTATGACAGGATTCACCATGATTCCCCACCCCTGTATTTAAATTAACATTGAGCCTGATGGACTGAGAATCCTTACATAAAAGCAGTCACAAAGAACATTACTACAGTCACTGCAGAATCTACACAGCATACCTTTGTGTTTCAGATTGTTTTTGCAGAGCGCAAACAGCACTTGCTTTAAAACAGGGCTCATGACCTACACAAGAACTCTTCCTGAAAATTGTTCCATTCAAAGGAGAGAAGCCTTTGTTCTCTCATCAGTAAAATACAGCATTTTGTGCAACAAACCATAACTCTCACAACTTCTGTGAAGACTATATGTGAGTCAATTAATTTGAAGACGGATATGTGATTTAATAGCCTTTGTGTTGGCCCAAAGGCCTTGACATAAAATCAACAGGAGGCTTCACACAATGCACAGGCCGTGAGCTGGGACAAAGTGAGAATTGCTAGCACCTTGCAGCACTTCAAAGCGCGTGAAAGTCTACTGGAAAGGAAAGTTTTTAGGATTACTGTTTTCATGAGACTGAATCATCATTGTACAATGAAATATCATAATGGACTCTGGGTACGAATAACATGTTGTAACTTGTTTGCAAATCACAGCCAAATGCCAAGCCCCAATGTCCATAGACAGCCACTAAAATCCATATTACAACACCAACAGAAATATCCTCATCAGTGTTGTGTGTTCACTATTGCCACCAATTTCTTTCAAAACACTGAATAGTAAATGCAAACGTGCCAGTTAGTGCTTCTGGAATATTTTCTGTTATGCCTGTAAAATTCTCACTGGGTGTTTCTTCTCATAAATTCCCCTAGTTAATAGGAAGCTTAAGACAGAAGAGCTCTTTCATTTCCCCATAACTTGTGCAGAGAGGGTTGTACCATTTTGAGGTTCAAAAGGAGACAAACGAGCTTCATTTGAAAATATATTTTCCTTAAACTGTGCAAAATGACCCAGGCTACAAAATGACCTGCACCAGTATGCAAAATTCAACACCATCACTGATTGCAAAACATTACAGAAACCCAAACACAATCAGGTTTGTGGTGTTCTTTGAAGGACAGATATTCCACACCACGTGGAGTTTGCAGCGATTCAGGGTACCACTCTTAAACTCCACCTTCCCCCTGCCCCCAGACAGAAATTTCCCAGCACACCCCACTCTGGCCTGTGTATGCCCAGGTCTAAGTATGTTCCCCAGGACTCAGAAAACAAATTTATCTATGAATCCTCTTTAACACAGGCTGAGTGACATGCAGCTCTGCTTGATAAAATATTTAGGCATGCATAGAAGATTAAAGCATAGGTGTAAGTACCCCACATAATTAAGCAGTACTGCAGATGAAGAAAACCCACAGCCTTTTGTTTCACTCAACCATTCCTTGCCTCATGTGATCTCTATTAGAAATGAAGCGAACCTACTCAGCCAGCCTGTCTTAACAACTTGATTAGTCTGTTTCTAAACACGAAAGGATTTCTTCACCTGGGTCTAATCTGTATAAATGGTAGCACGTAAAGAAGCAGCTGCCTACAAGCTAAAGATAAGAGTCGTTTGGGAACCCGTACCATGGGCGTGCTATACCTTTGCTTCCTCTGATGTAGCAAGAAGGCTGGGACCACACGGAAGGGTCTGCGGCACCTCCTGCAGTAGTGATTCCTGCGGAGACCTCTCCTGGTAGAGCTTAGAAAGATGCGCCTAGTCACCTCCTCCCCCCGGCCACTGCCAGCCTTTACCAACGAACCCCTTCTTACACTTCCCAAAAGACAGATGAGACTGAAAGTGCTTCCCCCACCCCTCTTTCTTTCTTTCTTTCTTTCTTTCTTTCTTTCTTTCTTTCTTTCTTTCTTTCTTTCTTTCTTTCTTTCTTTCTTTCTTTCTTTCTTTCTTTCTTTCTTTCTTTCTTTCTTTCTTTCTTTCTTTCTTTCTTTCTTTCTTTCTTTCTTTCTTTCTTTCTTTCTTTCTTTCTTTCTTTCTTTCTTTCTTTCTTTCTTTCTTTCTTTCTTTCTTTCTTTCTTTCTTTCTTTCTTTCTTTCTTTCTTTCTTTCTTTCTTTCTTTCTTTCTTTCTTTCTTTCTTTCTTTCTTTCTTTCTTTCTTTCTTTCTTTCTTTCTTTCTTTCTTTCTTTCTTTCTTTCTTTCTTTCTTTCTTTCTTTCTTTCTTTCTTTCTTTCTTTCTTTCTTTCTTTCTTTCTTTCTTTCTTTCTTTCTTTCTTTCTTTCTTTCTTTCTTTCTTTCTTTCTTTCTTTCTTTCTTTCTTTCTTTCTTTCTTTCTTTCTTTCTTTCTTTCTTTCTTTCTTTCTTTCTTTCTTTCTTTCTTTCTTTCTTTCTTTCTTTCTTTCTTTCTTTCTTTCTTTCTTTCTTTCTTTCTTTCTTTCTTTCTTTCTTTCTTTCTTTCTTTCTTTCTTTCTTTCTTTCTTTCTTTCTTTCTTTCTTTCTTTCTTTCTTTCTTTCTTTCTTTCTTTCTTTCTTTCTTTCTTTCTTTCTTTNTTATATTAAGATGGAACTTTCTATGTTCCATTTTGGAACCATGTCCCCTTGTTCTGTAGCTAACCAACACCAAGAAGAACCTGCATCCATCCTCCTGGCACTCACCCTTTACATATTTATAAACATTATTGACGTCACCCCTCAGTCTCCTCTTCTCCAAGCTGAAGAGACCCAGCTTCCTCATAAGGAAGATGTTCCACTCCCTTCATCATCTTAGTTGCCCTGCACTGGACTCTCTCAAGGAGTTGTATGTCTTTCTGGAACTGAGGGGTCCAGAACTGTACACAATACTCTAGGTGTGGTCCCACCAGGGCAGAGTAGAGGGGGAGGAGGATCTCTTTTGACTTACTGGCCACCCCTCTTCTAATACACCCCAGATGCCATTGGCCTTCTTGGCCACAAGGGCACATTGCTGGATCATGGTCATCCTGCTATCTGCAAGTTTAGGTTGCAAGTTGCCATAAATCACATGCTGTAGTGTGGGCATAGGTAGATTAGATCTGTTGTATGTTCATTCACATGTACCCCGACCAGTGAACAGTGAAAATGTGTCAACAGTTGAAAATTAAATGCAATACTTGAAGAAGCTTAGATTAGAGGACTGAAGGAGTTTTGGGGTATAGAGTATAGTCACATGAATTGCTGCTTTCCCATTTTACAGTGATGGTGGATTAAAGCAATGGAGGAAAAAGAAGAAATCCCAGCAGAATAAGGTATCTGTGACAAACCTCAATGGTGGATTAACCTTAGATCAGGCACCAATTTACGGGGTAAGTTCTAAGAAACCTTAGAATCTA
>VXBZ01010872.1:55138-92732 GCA_013399135.1 Heliornis fulica
TTGTTGTGAGCAAAGTGCAGGACCCGGCATTTGGCCTTGTTGAATGTCATATTGTTGGCCCCAGCCCAACAATCCAGCCTGTGCAGATCCCTCTGCAGGGCCTTCCTACGGTCCAGAAGATCGACCCTCCCACCCAATTTGGTGTCATCTGCAAACTTACTGAGGGTGCATTCAATCCCCTCGTCCAGATCATCTATGAAGATGTTGAACAGAACTGGATGAAGATCTTGAACAGAACTGACTTCTTTGAGGCCAGCTTCTGACAGCAGCAGAATTATGGATTTTCTGACTTCATCTTAATTTTTTTTCTTTAAAAAATATTTAAATTAAAATTCTGATTCTTATTTTTCTAGAACTGAGTTTGAGTATTTAAAGACAAAACAACCCACCTTTCATTTGTCCCAAGATACTGCTTAACGATGGCAAATATAATTCCTTTTAGGATAAGTTAGCTTCAGTAAAAATTAACTCAGACATACAAAGAAACACAACATGGTCATGTAGGTGCTATCTACACCATGCAAATCAAGAAAACAGTAACTATCAAGAGGTTAAAGCTTTAAACTAGGTTCCAGTGTGTTGGAATAACAGTGTGTTGCTGCTCAGCTGCCAGTGCTGTCAAAAGCTTTCAGAGCAACTCCGTACAAGTCACTTTCTCTAAGTGCTAGCTGCCATTTTCCTTTTTCAAGAAGAAACTTGTCTCTTCTCATCATTCATCTGTCACAGATCTATTTAGCTAGTAGAATTCTGAGAACAGGGATTCTGTATAAAGAATAGGGCAGTGAATTTTTTAGGTCTTTTGTCACTACTGTGCTATATAAATATTTAGTCCATATGCACTGGCTTAAACTGGCTTGGTGGTTGCTTTTTCTTTAGCCATACGCTTTGCAGTTTCACACTCTGCCAGTGTTTACAGACTAAGCTTGTGTCTGTGTGTGTACTTTCTATATTGAATAATAAGTTGAATAATCAGTCAAAAGTGAGAAAATTCCAGGATTAGGCTTGTCTCATTTGTTGCCCCAGGTTCATCTGCATTACAGTATTTATGCGATCCTCAGAGAGATTTCCAGCACAGCAGTTTGTTAATAAAACACTGCTAGTTTTAAATTCCTTTGAGGGAAACAAACAACCCGCAACCAAAACCAAAACAAACCAAATGAAACCACAGATCTTTTGAAATAAAAGCAGGGAGAGAATGGGTAAGAGAAAGGACAACTCAACCCAGTGGTTGAACAATCACGGGATTCCTCTGGGATGTGGAAGGCAGCACGGGAAATGTCAAGAGAGCTTACAGGTAGCATCATCTCTGGTTATAACAAATAGGACATACCAAGAGAGGTAGGTGATGCAGAAGAAGGAGGTCTGTTGCCAGATTCATGACCTCCAGCCATCATCTGTTCCTGCTAGACAGCAGTATTCTCCTATGGCAGTAACGGCATTTAGTATTGCCTAACTACTAAGCTAGTGGCTGCTCTGGAGTGGGTCTGCCTCAGTAAGTTTATCACTCTGAGGCTTAGGTTTTGACAAGAAATTCTCCTCTGGGCCGTAGAAATCCTCTTGGCAAAAACATCATTCAGATGAATTCAGAAACTGTTAACTCATAGGTTACTTACTGTTACACATGGGGTTTGTACCTGCAGCTCCCTCCCTCCACACCACAGGAGGAGAGGTCAGCAGTCAGGACTGCCCAGCCCAGACCCCCACTTTGGGCACCCAGCAAATAAGGAGCACAATTATGGACCATCTGTGGAAGCTACAGAGCGTGGACCAGAGACCCATGGTGGCCATCAGGATTGGTGGCTTGTTACCCTGCAGCCTCCTTTCCCCACATTGATTCTTTCAGAGGACACAGCCCTTTTGCAGCAGTGTGTGAAGCCTTGTTGTGATCCCCCTGCCAGACGATTATTAAAACTTCACCTACTTCCATATAATCTCTCCTTATCTTTGGCAAAGTGGAATTGTGTAAAGGATCTTGTAATTTGAGGCACTCTGTGTTTTGTGTTGTTTTTTGGTTTTGTTTTTTTTTCCCTGGCTTTTTTTTGCTTTGGTTTTGTTTGTTTGTTGGTGGGTTTTTGGTTTTTTGTTTGTTAGGTTTGGTTTGGTTTGTTGTGGTTTTTTTTTTTTCTCATTAAAAAGTTGCAAAAGAAAGCTCTGTCATGTGGACTATCTATTTGGCTTAACTTAAAAAGTTTTTGCCAGTAAGCACTAAAGGTTCTCAATGAAGAAGCTACAAGAATAAAAAATTTTAGCATGTATAAAAGAATATAATTTGTTTGATGTAGGGTGGGTTTTTTGTGGTTTTGTTGTGTTTTGGTGTGGTATTTTTTGGAGGTTTTTTCCTCCCCTGAAACAGAAAGCTCATTTTTCTTAGGAATTTCTGAAAATAAAATTATATTTAAGTCTACTTGATATACAGAAAAAATGTACCAAAAGAGCCAAAGTTTAATAAAGTTTCAAACCAATGTCGAGAAGGCATTAAGATAGGACCTACCTGTTCTGTCTATAAAAAACAGGGCTTGAGAGCAGAGGGACGTGGAACAGAAGGGAAAAGGACTGTCACCAAACCACCATTGATTTGTTATTTCAAATCCTTTCATGCACACCTATTGAGCAGCTGCACTCCTATGCTACTGCTGTGATGCACTTAGAGAGTGGCACCAGCTAATCATAATTATACAATGACATTTCCCCTACTTCTCCCACCTTGCGGAGGCTCCGACTGCAGAGAGCACACCCTTTGCCAGACACAGAGAACTCAAAAATCATATCCCCACCTGCCTTTTGTATTTGACACTGAGGTCAGCTAATGGCTCTCCTCCTTGCCCCTCTGATTGCACCTTCCTGTATCAACTACACACATCTTTCATACCTAGAAGGGTGAACTCACATGTAGAAGACATGACGGTTTCTCTCTGCTCAGTAATGCTAAACACCTCCCTAAATTGTTTCTTTGATTTTGTTTTATCTGTGGTCCACACAACAGTTGTATGCGTTGCAAGATACCAAACTTATCTCTCTTAGCGATAAGAATAACATAGATGTTAAGACCCTCTTGACTGCATTTATAATGTAGAATAGTTTCTCCTTTTGAGACAAGGATAACCTTTTCTGCTTCCTGTTAGCAATTTCATGTTTCCCCCCCTTATCCTTTAAATGGAAACACAAGTCTGCCGTTTAATAAATTCCCAATAATGATCCTGCTTTAAAGGACAAGGGCTAATCATTTGCTGCTTAACATTCCAGACACATGACAGTGGAGGAGAATAAATCAGTTAAACAGCAAGATGCAGCACAACTAATTTTCATGTAAAAGGGGGTGATTGCCTTTTTTTTTTAACCATTGTGATTTTTTTAAGCTGTTAAAGCCCAAACATTCTCGTCTATCAGTTTATGAATTATTAATAAAAAAGAGAGAAAAGAGGCTTTCTTTTTCTAAATATCATCTGCTAAGCCACCACAGACTGAAGTGCCTCACACTGATTCCTGATTTACATAGTCCCAGTTGGAAGTTAATGAAGACTGCTGAGCCACCTTTCAACATGCAGATAAACCTTCATGTATTTAAAAGCAGGGAATATGTTCTTGTTGCTGGCAAATTATTCATCTAAGATCTGAAGTTTCTGACACCGCCTGCGTCAGATAAACTGTCACCCAAATTGCAAACTAATTAGTGATTCAAACATTTTCGAGCTGATTGATGACAGAATAATTTACGCTTGTTTCTCAGTTTCCAGCTGGCATAGGCTGCTGACTGGAGCCCTAATTAACGCTAGTACATCAGTCATGTTCTGCCAAGGCAGCACATACAATTAAAAGGCAGTTTAAATAGAATATCACATTAAAAAGGCTGGTAGATGCAAATGTGAGGAAACAGCACTTTAGGATAAAATGACAACAGAACCCCACAAACCAAAACAGAATAGAACAGTTTTTTTTTTCTTTTCTTTCTTTTTTTTTTTTTTAATGGAGAAGTAAATTGCATTCCACATAGTCTATTTACCAAAATAAAACAACTGTGGAGGCAAAGCATGCACACTAAATTCTTTATCATTATTATTATTCTAATAAGTTTTAACCAGATGCTTTTCTCTTAATATTTATTAGAAAATTGATGTATACTTGCATTTTGGATTTCAGCTATTTAAAAATGAAATAGAGGTTTTTGGTGATAGCTGTGAAGTTATTTACAGTGATTGTATAAGCCAAACCAGAAGTATCAATATGCATACCTGTGAGGAGCAATTACTAGAGCAGCCTTCAAAACTAGTTTTAGATATCAAAAGATCTAATCCAAAACTCACTGAAGTGAAGGGAAAAACTGGTCACAGGATGTGTAGGAGAGTACTGCAAATATCCAAATAGCCTTGATTCTTATTTTCAGGTGAAACTACTAAATTTTGAAAACAGCAATAGAGTAGAGCAAATGTACAGTGATTTTCTAGTGGCATTCCCCCTGTCAGTTAATAAAATACTTGGGGAAAAGATAATTACTGTGTGGGTTTTATAATGATGGTTGTTGTTGTGGGCACAAATACAACCTGCGACCTGATTCTGTGCCGGGCACGCGTTGCAGCCTGCAACTATAGAAAGACAGTCCTCAGCCGCACTGCTGTCAGGCAGCTCCTTTATTTTATTAGGCCTATTTTATTATATCCATATTATAACCATGGTATCTGTATATCAGTTGCTCTCTAGCTATCAAGCAGTCAGGTAGGAGAAAATGCATTTTGTCATCTCAGTAATGAGAAATGAGGATAGTTGTAACCCATGCTCTCATTTGCATTTGAACTACAAGAGCGTTGGCCGTTTGAAACTGATGATCAAGCTAAGGACAAAAACAGTCCTCCTTGAGGAAACTCACAAAAGGTGTTAAGCCTGCAGTGCCAGACCCTTCTTGTAATGTACACTGCATATTTGATGACACTGGTTTATCTTACTCAATGTGACCTCTGTGGGGGGAAAAGTTTTCATGAATATAAACAGCCCTTGGGTTCGTACCTTGTCTGCTAAGGTGTTTTTGAGATTATCTATAGCACATGACAGATGAGCCCTTGACTCTTACAGCACTCGACCACAGAACAAAGAGAAGTCACTGTAGTAACCGCAAATAGACCTCAAGACAGGAGATGTGTGAAAGCACTCTAATTTGTTTCTAGGAGCGCAACAGACTGAAAGCTCACATCACTCAGTGCAGTCACACTTTGCTGTCAAATGCCATTTTGCAATGCCATATATTTGCACCTTTAAAAATTNGCTATTTTAAGGAGCTTTACAAATTGATGAATTGGAGATGAGGGGTGAAATTCACCTTAGAAGTAAATAAGTCCAAGTTCTTGCATGTTGATAGGGTTGGGCAAGATTTTTGCTTGGCGAAGGTCATGTGCTACTGACCCTGTTGTAGCCATGAGGCAGGGCCTCCAGAACATCTTGGCTTAGGTTTGAGATGCAACATCACATAGCTTCTTCCAATGTGACTGAGGTGTCCTGCCCTGATCTCACCTTCTGAGCACTGAGGTGCCCTGTAAGTGCCCTGAGACAGTGAAATCCCAATGGGCACAGCAGGTGGGATGCCCAACAGCTGACAGAAGCAACAAGATGGGCATCATCTGAAAAGGGAGTGTGAGAAGAGTTAGGCAGCAGGTGAGCAACAGTTGTCAAGATTTCTATACAGGATTTAGGGATTTAAATCTTCACACTTCCACTCCCACTCCAATGTCCCCTTTTCAAATCTGATTTCACAGCTTCACATACAACAAAAATATTGTGGTCTAGGACAACAGAATTTTGCTCTACTTTCAAAAAAGTTGTTGAAAGCCATCGGTTTCTCAGCAGAGCTACCAGTAAGAAAGAGAAACATGGAAGAGTTTTATTATTATAATCACACACTGAGAAAATTGAGAAAAAAAATTCTAACATTCTGCACTTTCAGGAGAAAGCATATCCTGTATAGTAAAGGGCAGATTTTGGCTTTTATCATAGGATCTTTCTTACAGAACTCCTAGGAAAGATGTGCGATCTATAGTCAAAAAACCTGCATATACATACCGGAGAGTGGAGTCAGAGCTCATGGGTTACACAAATAGAGAAAAGAATCTTTCTGCTACTGCTTCCTCCTCTTGTTTCCATGCTGTTGCTGATCATGGCAGTGGCTTGTTACCTCTCCCCAGAGAGCAGCAGTTCCACAAGAGAAGGAATTCTGAATTCCATATGGAAACTCAGACTTGTAACGTGTCCAGCAAGTGCTGGACATTTTGTGTTCATAACATATTAACGGAGTGCAGTATCACCTTCCCAGTGGGGAAACCAGAAAAGCCCAAGTGCCTGGACTCTCTGTCTGATGCTGAACATATGCAAATCTTTCTGGTATGCAGTATGTCTTCTTTCCTGTTAAACATTTTATCTCAGTTTTCCTAATGTGAAGGTTTACTTTCTTTGACAAGAATAGAGGCTACACAATTAAACATGTTTATAACAGAATTTGCTTCTGTAACCCAAGGTACAGGAAAGTATTCAGGGAAACAGGCTTGGAGCGCTATTTAAGGGTTTTGGCTTTTTAAGACACTTTTTAATATTCTCTCTTTTTAGAAGGAAATTTTAACCAGAGCCGGATAAGATTTAATAATGACAATACTGAGGGAATAGAAGCAAGGGCAGTGTTGCACTGTCAAACTGTGAACCTTGGAGAGCCAATTTCAGTTCATCATTTTGCCACAGACTTATGTGACCTTTGAGAAGTTACTTAATCCAGTGGCACCTCATTAACCAATTTGTAGAGAGGCTAAAATGACATTTTCTTCCCTCTAACAATCTTAGCTGTTCATTTGAAATAGTGATGTACTACCCGTAAGAACTGTTCCATTCAAGATGTGATTATCTATATATATACTTTGACACTTATCTTGTAAACTGTTTAGGATAGTCTCTGGATATATGCCTAGAGTCAATGTTATTTGTAATTTTTACCTGAAGCTACAAAAAAGTGAAATAATTAAAAGTTTCCTCATAGCCTTTGCCATTGCACTTGTTTTATGAACACAGAATTTTTGAGCCTTGCTGCAGGAGACTGTCTCAATATTTCAGAATATTTTTTAACATAATGAGTTTTATTCACATGACGTGTTTTTAAAAGATACGTTATAGTTATGTTCATCTTCATTTCTCCCCCACATATTTTCTTCCCATAAATGACACCCTTCACAGAAGCATGTATCCAGTAGTAGGAGGCAAAACACATTTCAATACGCCTTGCCCAGTGGGGAACTGTCAGGAGCAGCACAACTGGGATCTTGTCTGGCCCCCTGAAATTTTAAGGGAGTGCCTCACTTTCATCCTCCATCCTTTTACCTTTCCATTAGGCCTTCTTATTCCTCTGTACTTCCAGGAGCAAAACGTCTGAAAGGATTAATAAAACTCAGCTTCTCCACTGAGGGACTTCATCTCCACTTCCTCCACCCCATGTTACATCAGCAGTCAGCAGTCCCAACTGTGGCTTGCATTTACATCAGGCACATTTCAAAGAAAAGGTGAAGAGCTGCTGGAACTAGAGAGGCACAAAAGTGAGAACTAGTCCTGAGGGAACGTACCATGAATAAAAGGAGAGGAAGATTGGAGAAGACAAAGAACTTAAAATGTATGGGTAGCTATGAAATTGAAATAAAACTTATACACCTTGAAGGAGAGATTAAAAAGAGTGAGAGCGGTCCTGGAGCACACTGCTGAGAACACCAAGATACAGTGGGTAGTGGTAGCACCCAGTCAGTCAGGAGCGCAGAGTCTTAGTTCTGAATTGGAAACAAACTTCAGGCCTGAGTCAATTTTGGGATCACCCTGGCCTCCTTTTTTTCCTTTAGGTTTCGTAGTTCACTATTCATTGGAATATATCAGGATTGTATTATGTGATGTTGATCACAGGTGAAATGCAAATATTCTGTGGAGCTGGAGAGGTTAATTAAAGCATCTGCTGTTGATGAATCACCTACTTCTGTTTCACTTATGTGGGTTTGAAGGTACAAAATTTGATTGCATCTCACCAGCACTTAATGCCAAGACCAAACAAGCCCAGACCATGCAACAGAGAATCCTAGTGCTAAAGAGGAACAAGTATTAGCAATCACAATCACAATCACAATAGAAGTAACAAGTAGCCTAGAGGCTTAATATAGATAACAGGAAACTCAAAGAACAACAGATATCCTTCGTTTGCAGAAACAAGGCTGTTTTTAACACTCCGCAAACTAACAGAACCATTCTATCCATTCGTTTTAACAGAGTTATTGGCTTTATGAAGGTGTACCTGAGAAAATAATTAGACTTTTTGTTGACTTGGGAATAATTCACGGTATATTTATAAAGAATGAAGGAATAAAAAGAAAACAAACAAACAAAACAAAAGAAAAAAAAAGAGAAAAAGAAAGAAAACATTAAAGAATGTAAATATCTATCTGGAAAAACAGTAATTTGTGTATGTACACAAAAGATCAAAGGAGTTTCTCCTTCCTGAGATACTTCCTCTAATACTTTGACTATCAACTTCTGCCATATTTTTATCTATTTCTCCTGTAATGTTATGAATAGCTGTTTTTTCTTTCAAAAGGTTTTGTAACTGGTACCAAACTACCTTTCTTGTAAAGTTCCTCAAGTGTTTTCTCTGTTCCAGTCTCTCCTGTCCCTTGAAATGTCATCTGGTGCAGGAAAAGGAGTTCCCTCCTGCCAATGACCTGCATTTTGTGGCAAAGTTGAACTCTCTTTCTCTGACTCAAACCACAGAGTTTACATACCAGGCACCACATACATAGCAAAGCTTTATAAATAGTTTGGGGTTATTTTTCAGTGGCATACCACATTTTAGAAGTCATAATATTAATAGAACATATTGTCAATGGATTAATTTAGGGAAATTAAACTTCCATCTTTCCTCTCCCTCTCTCTCCACGCCAAGGCTTTTATTTCCATTATTGATGACTTTCAGACAAATAACTTCACCTCTCTTTCAACAAAGGAGACCCTGAAATACAGGAGGGCTATGAAACACTGTGTGCTTCATAACCAGAAATAATTAATCTCTAAAGTACTTGAGTTTTTTTCCATTTTTCCAGTCTAATGGAAAATTTGCTGGCAGAAGAGAGCAATTGCACATGATTACATAGTTACATGCACAAGTGATTTTATATCACACACACACGTACATATACATGTGTATGTTTTGCAAATACATATACATATGTACTAGCATATGGCTGGAACTTCATCTACTATAAAAACTGACTTCAGTGGAAGTGCACCAATTTACATTATCTGCAAATCTGTCTCATGTATGTGTCTGTGTGTACTTACATTTCAAAGTGAGAGGCATCCTATATTCCAAATTATTTTAGATAGATTAGGTAAAATCTCAATCTGGAATAACAGGAGGTTTTCTTTTGACTTATTATAGTGGTTTATTTTCTCTACGTTTTATGTAAATTGCTTAATCTAAGAATGTATTTATATTTCTGTAATACTTAAAAAAATTGGTTACAAATTTTGAGGAAATAGAGATGACCTGATAGGTTGAACACTGATATTCTGTGCTTAAAAATGGTCATGACATCTAGCCAAATTTCAAGGAATTGAGAAAGGTGCCATGTTCCATCCATTGTTGATAAAGTAGCCAAAAGGAAGTGCAAAACTATGATTTTTTTTTCATGGCTTTAAATCACAGTCAGATTACTAGTGTTTTACAGTAGCAGCGTATCCACTCTGACAGAAAATGATTATTTCAATTTATTCCTAATGGCCAGTCTATTTCATCCCCTTGAAAATGAGAATGAGTAGTTGCTTCACTAGTGGATGATTATTATTCATCCCAGTGGAACTCTGAGAAAAAACAAAATATACAGGAAAAAAAAAGTGGTTTTTTTCAAATTCTAATCACAAGCACTACTTGTCTATTCAACAAAATCTTCTACTCAGATAAGTCAATCAGTCATCATTTCAAAGACTAATTAGAGCTGGAAAAATCTAGGCAAGTGTTACAAATTTTTTCTACAAATGCTAAGATATTATTAAAAAACTTCAGTATCCTTGTTGCTTCCCTTTGTTGTTTTCTGTTCAGAAGCAAATGTAGGAATGTTTGCTGGTGGCAAAGTTGGAGGGAAACAATGAATGAAATGAAAACTGAACAATGTCTATGGAAAAAGAATTCTGAATGTGTTTGAACTAAAAGCCTGGTTTTAAGGCTATAGNATCTTCCTTCCACTACCTACCACATGGCTCCTGTTCCATCGCTCCTTTACTGCTGCTCTTACCCTAAACCCTACGTTGGGCTGGTAAAGCATTTCCACAGTAACAAGGTTTGGACTCTGATACAACCAAAAATAGAGAGGCGCAAGAGGGATATTTGGTTGAGCAGCTTCTCAGCGTGGTTTGCTACGAGGCTGTGCAGTTAGTTGTGCTGACACGATACGGAAGCAGGGCACATGATGAACAAGTAGTAGTCAGAAGGGATGGGATTAGACTGACATCTGGCAATAATGCTGGTTTAAATGATTATCAAGCAATGACTACAGAGTTGTTCTCATTCTATCAACAAAAATGTATGTCGCTGGAATTCAGCATGACTATTTCACAACTAACTAATCATCGCTGAAAACTGCAATTCTGTTTGCAATTATCTTGTTGGGGTCAAGCAGTAGCAGTAATAGCCCAACCATGATCCAAGAGTCTCTGACAGATCAAGAGAAGTCACTAGAGATGTGCAGAGACCTTATTGAAAATGCTACACCCCCCAAGCCTCTCTTCACCCCTCCAAATGCATTCAATTAAACCACTGCAGTTACCCAGATAGGATAGAAACGTTATCAGGCACACCGGCAAACTGTCCTCTGTGCCTAAAGTGTCTGGGGCTCGTAGTGTACTAATCTGGCAGATTTACTAAAAAGGCCTCAAGACATTGGTGCTGCCTGCCCTGTCACACTGCCAGACATTTCTGCTTCTACATACAGGTGAAAGAGTACAATACACACTTGCAGCAAAGCTACTCCTGCTCAAGATCCAGTATATTAACTTCAAGTGGGCCGCAAACTGGAGCTTGTACTAATACAATCAGCAAGTATACGTATCTGCTTTTTCAGTGATAACAGCCACTGCAGGGCAAACAGCTTTCACCAGAGGAATGAGTTAGGCTGCTGCTGATAGTTTCGTTTTGAGTGCACCAGTGCTATCTATCTGATTATTGGGACAGTTGAGAGAGAGCTGTAGTTAAGAGAGATGCTTTCACTTACAGTCAGTTAAAAAAGAAGTTATTTGCAAGACTGATAAAGACATTTGTGATTTTCTCACTCCCACTTATATACAATTATTTGTATGAATAGTCCCATTGCAAGAAGTTACTGCTTGGGTGGTTAACCACTCACCAAGGAACAGACAAAATTCAAGTAATTTCAAACTACAAGTGCTTTTAAGAAAAATTGGGATTTGCTCAAAACAATTCTTTAAATAAAAGAATATTCAACCAAAGATGATAGGTATTTTTCACCTAAATTCTAAAAATAAAAAAGATGTCAGTTTGTGGGTTTTTTTTCACCCAAGGCCTGTCAGTGTTTTTATCTGCAATGTATGGGAGTCATTTGTTTTTACATTTTGCTAAAATTCCTTTCTTTTCTTCTCCATTTCCTTCATTGCTCACCACTACCACCACCACCCTCTCCCAAAAAATTCTTGCTTTTATCCCATCAAATGCTCCCTTTTTTGAAAAGCAGATCCAAGGTTTTAACTCTTCCAATTGTGTTGGCAGGTTGTAGCCAGAAAAAAAAGGTGCAGGGTATGTTTCAGGAGGAGACATCTCATATAGCTTGTTGTATGAGTAATAAAAAGCAAAAACAGAGCAAACCTTCAGAGAGTTAACGTTCCACCTTTCCTAATTAAAATACCACAGACAAGTACTTGAAATATGGAGATCAGAAGATATGATGCATATTCTACTCAGTTTCCTCTGCTCTGTTACTTAATGTAAAGCCAAACATGTTTTAAAGAAAAAGTTGCTAATTTTAGTTTAAAACACGTTGTCATGAACATACTTCACTACCAAGATGTTTGTCTGAGGCAATGTGATAATTACTATGGCCTCGTTAAGTTCAATACTAGACGGACAGGGCTACAAAGATACTTCAGAGACATTTATAAAACCTGAAATTCTAGGATAACCTGTCTACAGGCAGTTCCTTCTTTACCACTGGCATATGCCCTGAAGCTTATAAATTTTTCCTCTCATTCAGAGCTAATACGTGCATGTGTGCACATACATATTGGAAGGAGAAAGTCTCCCACCAGAGCCTCAGCAAATGGTTGTGACAGCAAGCTTCACACACTATTAAGACTGCATATTACTTTTCTCCTGAATGACATTTTGTTCTTCTGTTGATATCCTTTCTTTTTCCACTTTTCTCTATACCTTCCTGTTTGTCTCATTTTTATGGTAAACAGGCCTTATTATTTTTGGCCCCTTTTCATTTGGGCAGTGGTCTTTAGGTTGATCATTCAGTTCTCTTTAGCCATGTCTGAAGTCCTTGTCTTTGACAGATCATTCCTGAGGTAGGGGACCCACATTAGTCACTGCACCCAGAAATTTGCATCCTGCAATTGTGATATTTTGCACATTATTCTTCTCCCTATTCTTGCTTTGCAGAAAAGGTTAATATGGCCTATCCGGATGAGACAGTATGACAGTGTAGTGCTATTGTCATGAAAAGCACAAGCTCAGAGTATAATAGAAAATCATTTGAAAAAAAACCCACAACCAACACTAACTCCTAGTTGGAAACAGTTTACACTGTTGTAGTCCTGCTGGCTGCATGTCCAGAACCAAAATACAGACATGAGCGAGAAATGTCATCTGTAAATGTATCAATTGAACTGAAGCACTAACTGTTCAAGAACACTGAACCTAAGCCAAAATTGTGGGACAAGAGCCTGTGTCTTCTCTGTTTGCTGCATCTTTTTCGTGATGTGACAGTTGATAGCAACCCAGCCAAGGAAACAATAATTTGATGAGCAGAAATTCTCTTTAAAAAAAAAAAAAAAAAAGGGGGGGGAGGGAAAAAAATAAATAAACACACAAATAAATAATTAATTAAATAAACAAATAAACTAACAAATGAACAAGGAAGATAAATAAAATCCCTTTCAACATGCAAAGTATGAATAGCCTGAAAATCACATTATACCACAGGCTTTCCAAAGTGAGAGCTGCCGACATTACTGTCACTGACAGAGCCTGATTGAGGAGGAGAATTTTTGGCAGAGGACAAGATGTTGCCTCCTAATTCCACAGCTCGGAGCAGTGGTGTCAATATTTCAAGAGTCAGTGTCCATCAAAGAAAAAGAAAAAAATAAATCTGTTGTGAAACAAAAGCATTGATACATGAGACTGCAAAGGTAGAAGTAAACAATGCAGCTATCAATAAAATATTCTGACCTGAAAGGTGTATTTAACCTGGAGGTAAATTATATTGTTTTTCCATTGTGCAAGGGCAATATTCTAATGTTTATTTTCCAGGAAGGGTCCAAACTTTGTTTCATGTTTGCATAGTGCTTTGCCCAAAGTGAGCACTTCAAAGCCACAGAAGTAACTGTGTTTCGCGTGCAGAGCAAATGCAGCATCTCACAGGGATCTCTTTATGTACTACAGTCTGTTTGAACTACCTTCTTAAACCATTTCTCAACAGGCACTGTTCTTTTTATAGTACAGTTATCAATAGCCTTTACTTGGCGCTACCTGGATGTTGGGATTTCCAAAGCTGCGTTCCTTGCAGATACACACTCTTCATCATGCTAGACTGTATGGAAACCCAGAGCAGGAGTCAGATTCATGAGCAGCCAAGCCCAGTTTAGTCATGCTGTGAACAACACGATGGTTCAGGAGCAGCCAGGACTGTTCCCACAGACAAGTCTTCTATCATTTCAGGCCATGGAGGAAAGAGATGTGATTTCATCAGAGAAGTCTCCATCTACCTGGGGAAAGCTGTTCTGTGTTGAACAGGAGGTAGCATGAAACTCAGATGCAACCTAGCCCAAGTGAAAGTAACAGCAAAGGCAACAGGCATCCCTGGAGTCCCTGAAGACCTCCAGTTATTACCCCACAGGGCTTTTGGTAGGAAGCAGCTTGTCCTGCTTACCATTAGCAATTGAGGAGTGAGCAGTGAACATCAGACTGGATTTCCACCTCTTTGATGGAGCATAGTAAAGCCTCAGAGGCCAGAGGCTTGGCAGCATTTTCTGAGCCAGCATGTCCAGCTGATGCACCGATATTTACCCAGATGCTGGTCCAGCTCTAAATCATTGCATAATTTGTCCAAAATATAAGTCACCAAGCTGGACAAAATAACAAATATCTCACAGGGATGGCACCAAGCTTGCAAGCAGAGTCTGGCCTCTGGGAGAGTGGGAGACTTCAGGGACATGTGTGACAGGAAAGGGTTTAGAGGATTGGCAGAAACAGGAACAAGAAGGAGAAACAGAGACAAGAGAAAGAAGTGGGACAAAATAGGGAAGATGCTGAGGAAAAATAACAAAAAGCATGAACAAAGTAAAACCAGTAATAAGACAGTGCCAGAGTCAGAAAAGAAAGAGATTTAGGTGATAGGTGACAGAGAATAATGTAAATTTCTATATGCTTACACTGTGAAATGCTAGCATCTTACCCAAAGTATACTGAAGAATGTATGACCACTATGACAGACATAAGAAAAAGGTAGGAAAATGTTAAAGCAAAGTCAGAACTATATTTTTCCAAAATCCTACATCTGCCTAAAAGTTACACTTCTCTAGTAAGATAGCTTCAGGGCATTATTACTAATTTTAATTGCAAATATTTTAACTGCACTTCATAATATATAAAACTTATTTACTGAACAGATGCAAATGGATCGTCATCAATATCATCATTAAAGATATCTGTTTGCAGAATCCTAGCACATGTGCGTAGTGGTGAAACAGGTACCTCAGAGTGTGATGGTGTGATTTTACCACTGAGAGACACACCAGCATCAGGCCTCTTCTATGAGAAGCTAACTGTATTGTTTCCACTGTGAGGATGGCTGTGGGTTAACCTGAGTTTGAGCACCTCTCAGCTTTTCCACAGAGGAGGAAAGCAGGGTGCACATGAAGAGATACAAAGCAAGCAGATGTGGCAGTGCATCACCCAACCAAGCCTATGCTCTCCTTCAGAGTGGTCCGAGTTTGTCTCCTTGTAAAACTATCAATATTCCAGAAAATATAATTCACAGCAGATGCTTACTTACACCGATCTGATGCTCTCCAAAGTACCAGGGAGACTGAGTTTTGAGCAACAGAGCCAAAACATATTGTTTCTTGTATAATATAATTAATAAAATTACTGTACAACTCAATGGTTTTCTTAAAACACACTTAGAAAATAACACAACTCAGTCCTGCAGCCCAAGATAAGTAACACTGCCGTGCACCAAGAATCACAGTGCAAGGGGTAACCTTGAAATGGCCCTATTATATATAAAAAAAAAAAAAAGTAGTTTAGTTCTTCACTCAAATATCTAGTCTTTCACTGGCATACATTTATTTAAAGGTTAAATCAGAGATGGTAAGGGGAAGACATTAATCTCAGATTGGGAAAAGCTGCCAAAACTGCACTATCGAAGTAAATGCCAGGCCAGGCAGTGGGCCAGTTCACTTATCCTTACTAGCCACCTGCAGTCTTGGCTTTCAAAGCTCCTGAAGTTTATTATTGCAGCTTATTGTCACTTCATTATGATATAGAAAAAAAAAAAACAAAACAAAAAACAAAAAACAAAACAGCGCTGATGTAAAAAACATTTTGACAGCAAGTTTCTGCCCGACACTGGGCACTGAAATCTGTCCAAGTTTGCATAGGAACAGGTTGTGGGACAATTTTTTTTCTCTGTGACAAAGACAGAAAAGTGACAAAGCAGTTGCTGACACATATATGTAACTTCTTGCTGTCACCATGGAAGAAGGAGGGAAATAATTACCTTTTGCATGAGAAATAGGCAAAGAAATAGGTATTGCATCAGACAACATGTTAAATAACTTCATAGGAGGGGACAGGGTAGCACAATCACTGCACCAGCAATTGCACCAAATGGCTTATGTGCATGCTGGCTTCAGCAGCTGAGGAAAGGTCTCACAGGACGATGATATGTAGATGACAGTACCAAGCCAAGTCATTCATATTAATATACTTCAAATTTTCAAACACAACGCAGGATACTACTCCTTGGCTACTGCCTTTCCCAAGACAGGACTGTATGTTTGGATTATATCATATGGCATCAGGTGGGCACTTCTGCTAGTCAGAGACCCTCTAAAAATAAGATATTGAAGAAAGCATGTGAATCACTGTGTTTTGTGTGTTCTTGTTTTAAATACAGGGTTGGCTTTGGTTTGGGTTTTTTTGTTTTGGGTTTTTTTTTTTGCTTTATAATCAAGCGATCAGACATCCCATATTTATAGGATTATTTCTTTTTTTTTTCCTTGTTTTTTTAATCAGATGGGCTGTTATCTTCTCTAGGACTGATTTAGTACTGTTATAGATGTAACAATCTGAGAATATTATTAGCACAACAAGTTCTATAAAGGAAGATTGTATCTGTTATGTAGACTAACTGACATGTTTGGAAAAAAAAAAAACAAAACAGACCAGCTGCAGATCTGTCTTCCAAAAGGGCTCATCTGTTATTTCTGACTACATCAGCCGTTCTAATGAAAGACAAAAGTTCTCTCACAAACTTTGCCTACTGTCACTTGTAATTTAAACATCAGGAGTCTAAAAGTCTTTCCATTGGGAAATAAAAAAAATATTTGATTGATTTCCTTGAATTGAGGCATAAGCATCTTCCTTTCTCTCTTACTTTTTAGGATATTTATGTCCCAGTTGTATTGTCTGTGAAAAATAAAGCTTGTCTCAATGCTAGTGTGAGACACAAGGCCCTAGAGAATACCTAGGGCATCTGTTCCAAACCCTGAGCTCCTAGTGAAAAGAGGTGCAGTGGACAAGAGCCAAAAGCTGCCCAGCACCAATGTTCTTTTTTGTGTGCTGCTCTTCACCGCTTCTGGTTTGGTATATTCAGATATTTTATATGACGGCTGTAACTAGGAAAAACAAAATAATGAATGCAATGGGTGGTTGACTAGGAGTGTGACTGGTCAAGAAATCACCAGTACCATACACTCTGTCCCCCTGCTAACATCTCCTTCAGTGTGAAGAACATTGTTAGTACCTGCATTCAAATACCAAAGGCATAGCCTTATAAAGATCTTCACCAAGTAAGTAAAAGCATCAGTAACAGAAGAGAAAGCAATGATACTTTCTTGGACATAATGAGATGTGATTTGCTACTTTCTTGCTCTCCTTCATGCTATTTTGATAGCAAAAAGTCAGACAAAGCTATTAAAACAAACAAACAAACAAAAAAAGTCCTCAGAGCTTCACCAGACTGTACCTATCCGCAAGATTCATTGTGAATATTTTTGAAAATAAGAGAGATTTTCAAGTTATGAACAGCATGGTCCAAGTTAACCTCCACTGTGAAAGGACACAGATCTATCAGGCTCAGCCATGCTACCTGCCATTAGACTACACCTGAATTTTCCATCGCATCTCATTTAGCAAACATGCAGCTGCATTTCAAATTTTACTGGTGTAGTTCTATCAAGAGAAAACAAAGTAAATAAGTTTAACTATATATATAATATANTGACACCCTCTCAGCAAGGTTATATCTTTTTCTTACTATCAAATAAAACAATAAAGACTAAACGAACTGTAAAGCTATTTTTTAACCTCAAGTAGAAATGCAAAAGAATATTTTTTCCCAAACAATCACTAACACATAGCCATAGGACATGTTTTTGTTAATAATTATAGCACATTTTAAAATCCATGTCCATGAGAACAGTTTCTGACCCCTTCACTAGTGAAAAAGCAAACACTCATCACAGTGGGTATTATATGCTCGGGTAAGGTAACACTGCCAGGACAAGATTAAATATTTCTGGCCTGTGAAGCACATTCATACAGTGGGACTGGTCAGCAGGTGCTGCTACAGCGAGCAGAAACCATTCAGCATAGGCAGGATGAGGTTTTTCACAGATTTGGAGGGCCCATGTGCATTTCAGCCTGAGGACATTGTGTACGTGTGAAGTGTGGGAAACCTGCAGTGAGCTAAATGCTGAAATATCCATGGTGGAGCAGGCAGATCAAAAAATGGGGCAGGATGGTACCTGTGGAAATGGTTAGAAATCTTTTCATGCAGGGAGGAAAGAGAAACACGACCTGCTTGGGACAAGACACTGTCTTGGCAGAGACCGCAGCTGTCTAATGCAGCTCAGAGGTGCTGAGGGGGATGACATCAACACGAGTAAACTTGCTAAGTGAGATAGGCACATTTCAGAGCACAATGCAGACTTACAATTTCATCTGTGGTGTAACCCTGCATGTAGTATAGAGATAGCAGGACTTAAAACAGAGTCTAAAGTACTGAGAAAACCCACTTATAACAAAATAAAGATTAAATTTAAAGGACTTTTAGGTGCCTAAAGCTCACACAAGTGTCTTGGAAAAGTGAAAAGTATTGCAATTCCACTCAAGCCACAATGAAGTATGTACCTGGGCTGCCTATTTGTTTTCTGTAAATTCTACGTGGTTCATTTTTCATTTTTTCCAGACAACCTGTGATATTTCAGTACACTGACCAGAATTTACCAGGATTTCTTTCTGTTTCTGTATTAACATCCACTGCAACTGTCCTCACAAGCACAAACTAACAAAACCAAACCCAAAAGAGAATAAACATAATACCAAGAAATATATACTGGGGTGTAGCCAAGTTTAAATAAGGATTCTCTTAAGAATTACATTGGAAAAAATATTATTCGATGTACACCTAAATCCATGTTTAGAAAAACATGCTTAGAAAAACTTAGAAAAAAGTTATATATTTTAATCAATATGAAATGTAGAAATAGAAATTATACAGTAGTACCATGAGATCAACAATCCATTTTAGATATAAAATGTACAAGGAAAGCATTTCTTTCTCACTCATGCCTTTTGAAGAGGAAAAGCTCCACACACAGTTCTGCTAATAAACAAATAAGGATATAATGCTCAAAGGCTGATTGCAGCGAAACCCTTTCCTTCAGTATTATAGTTCAGCTGGGTATTTAAGGCACAGGACTAAAGAATTTCTCATAAGCTCAAAACTAGGCACAGGCTGAAGTACCTTGTTAACCAAGACATCTGTTCTCCTTAACATAAGACTAGAAAGAGAACTTTCCCCTTTGTTTTGTGAAATGACCCGCACACAAGAGGAAAAGCTATTGCCTCTAGAAGTGCCATAATTTCACTTTGTATTCAGACAGTTTGACAATTTCCTTGAAAAGTTGTTCAGTTTTCATTCTTGATCTTGAACAGCTACAGGACACATTCTGCTTTCAATTACTCCATCACCATTGTCTTCTTGAACAACTTGAACAATTATTCTCCTAAGTGTTACATTAAAACTTCAGGGTAAGCCAGTGAAAAATAAGAAAAGAAAGACATACTAAACTTTGAAATCTCAACAAAGTACAAGTATCATCAGAGTCTTTTTCAGAATTAGGTTTCAAAACCTAAATATAATGCTCCAACTGAACACCTGAAAAATCCCAATTACCGCTTCAGGTTTGAATAGAGTCTCTGTTTTGGCTGTTGAAAGGACCTCTGTTGCATCCTGAGAAGCAAGGACGACTTTTGAGGTACCAACATATGTGCCATAAAGCTGCTCTCCCATGCACTGTGCTTTATGCATGGAAACAAATGCAGTCATGTTTGATCTCTCTGAGAGCACATCTCATCTCTGAGGAGAAAGAAAAGGATTTCACTTCCTGTAAGGGAGACATGAAAGCCAAACAGGTGGGTTTTACAGGTCTGAATCACGTTTTATTTTTGAGCGTTCCCTGCTCCAGCTATAGTTAGATTATGATAAGAACTGACTGTGCCACCAAAGCATTTTCATGACCTACAAATTACCCCAGGTTTAAGAGCTGGTGTATCCTACACTGCAAGAGATTCCAAGGGAAAGTGTGCCTACAAGAGACATCCAGGCATTTTTATAAACTCTTTAGGCTTCTGGTGTCTTGTGGTATCATATGTGAACAATCAAATCAGTTCTGATTTGAACGCTGTCACTTGGATTATCTATCGCATGGTAGCACTGAGTTAGCAGGCCGCAGAGATGAATAGAAGTAGTGATTGCTGAACTGACAGCCTTGAAGATGAGTAGCATTATTTTATCACATCCTTCTTTGCAGCATGTGCCAGTGGGTTTTAGCTGTCACATTTTTTTTAAATTATCAAGCCTCAGAGTAAGTAACAGGGCTGGTTCCTTAGTGCATAAGAGTCCCCTTCTCTCCTGATCCTACCAAAGCTTCTGGCTTTTATTTTGTGAAATTGTGTACTTGTAAGATAATTTGAATAAACAAAAGACTGTTCTGCAAACCACAACCTGGTTACTAATCTAGGGGATCTTAAGTGTCTTGCTTTCCAGTGTACCTCTTGCTACTCTTATGCCTTTACAAAAGAAAGAAAAAGCAGCAGAAATACTTAAACTGGCTTGTGAAGGTAAAAGCCCTGGAGTTTTTTAAGGCCCCTTCCTCCTAATACCTATTAAGGCTCATTAACTACAGACACTTCAGATTGCAATGTGGTTTCTCACAAGCCAACCTGCAGCTGGCCCACAGGTGTATACCATATGCGATTGCATTTTCTGGCTCAGGTTTCCCTACTGTCATGCCTTCTGTCCCCTAATCTCAGACTCCCAAGACTACTTGGGTCTGGAAGGAAGAAGGGGAAAATTCATGAGGAGAGGCTGAAGAAAACTGGAGAAAAAGACTGAGGGGAAACATCATCATGATCTATGGCTTCCTGACAAGGGGGAACAAAGTGGTAGGCACTAATCTCCTCTCTTTGTCAACCAGTATCAGAACCTGAGGGAAGGGCATGAATCTGCAACAGGAGGATATTAGGTTGGATATTAGGAATATATTAGGTTGGATATTGTTTTGGATATTAGGATATATTAGGTTAGATATTAGGAAGGGGGTCTTTACTGAGAGAGTGGTCAGGCACTGGAACAGGCTCCCCAGGGAAGTGGTCACAGCACCCAGCTTGACTGAGTTCAAGAAGTGTCTGGATGATGCACTCAGTCCCATGCTCTGATTTGGCTGGTCCTGTGTGGAGCCAGGAGTTGGACTCGAAGATCCTTATGTGTCCTTTCCAATGCAGGGCATTCTGTGATTCTATGATTCTACTTTCTACAGCATTATGAAAGGTTACAAAAAGTCTCCAGAAAGCTGATTGACTGACTGTTGCCTGCTGTCTCCTCCTCCTTCAGAGGCTGAGCCTCATCAGGGCACGGACAGGACAAAACCACCAGCAATAGCAAGCAATTGAACCCAGTGACAAGAAGATCTGTGCCATCCTATGAACCTATCATCCTCCCATGGTGGAATTTTACCCCTGTTCCAGCTGAAACAGCCCCAGATCCCCAGACACTGCGTGACTAGTGTGGCTGCACACAGGCTGTATTCCACACTGTGCCCGGGGAGCAGGCATGTTCCTGTGATTGGCTGGGAGCATGACCAACCAGCTCTGCTCACCAGGCACAGTGTGGTGAGTGAGACGTGGAGAAACAACACGGAAACCTCTCCAGGACTCAGCCCAGCGCTCTGCCCTGCCTTATTAGTCAGACTGATGGCGTGTTAAATCTGCAAACGTTAGACTGCAGAGAAAGGATCTGTTAAATGAATCAAGCAGGTTTTGTGGATGTGTAACACACTGTGACTTGCTGTCACCTAATCCAGCTTACAGCAACCCATCCCTAACCTGCTTGTGTGCAAGTACACACTGAGAGTAAAACATCTAAATCCCTATTTCTCCTAGAGATCTATCATAAGCAACAAGACTGTATTCTTTAACTAAGAGACAGTTCTAAGTTTTCAAAAAAAGTTTGTGGATGCACTCTTCCTTCAGCTGTAGCTCTCCAATTATTAGAAGTACACACCCCAAATGCTGGAATTATAGGTGCGCCATGAAAGCAAAAAAAAACCAACCCACCCAGACAACAGTGGGAATCAGGTCTCAACCCCTTCAAGATTAGACACTTGGAGATGTTTCCACCATTTCTTTTAAGCAGAACCCATATATTCAACTCCCCAAAACATAAAAGCTGAGTGGCTAATTACTTCATTCATCATCATTACATTTTCTGTAGAAAGCAATTTAATTCTTATCCTTCCTAATAAAAGACGTATTTTATCATCTCTCTTACCCATCCTGAATTAGACTGCACAGATGCCTCCATGACAGTAGATCAAATGTCATGATATTTCTTACCTAAAAGGGCACTGTGACTGAGGATATCAGGAACTGCACTCACATTAAAATAGATTCTTTTAGCATTTGTGCTCAAAAAAGATAGCATTTTAAAAGATTCTGTCATTTTTGGAAGCTTCTTAAGATTAGAACTTACAATATGAGTAACGATTAATACAAAAAACTCAAAAAGAAAATCCCTCTGTTGGGAAAAGGAAAAAAAATGCCACAAGGCCACTTACCTTTTAAGGACAGAATAAATGCCTAGACAAGGGATTTAACAAGCTTTCACAAAGCAAAAGTCTCCTCACAAAGTGGAAATAATTTAGCCAATGTAAGAAAAGCAGTTTTCAGCTTCACCATCATAATTCTTCACTGCAGAGCTTTACAATTTACAGTGGGACAAAGGGAAGGACAGTTTCTTTTGGGCTGATGTTGAATGAAAGTTTAAAATAGGAAACTCTGATACACAGCAAGAGAGAGCAGAAAACTCCTAGTACAGCAAGACCCAATTTTATTTCAAGTTAATGTAGTGGATTGCTGTCATCCATTTCATTTTGAATCAAAACTAGGAGCAGTAGTATTTAAACCTATTTCTTAAAGTCTGGTGCATATTTAAATACAAGGAAAGAGTGAGTTGCTGAATAGAGGGGAACTATTCATGGGACTGTGTTTCAATGGAAATTACACATTTGTCACTTGAAAAAAAATAAATCTGTGAAAAAATTTGAGAAAATAAAACACACAGGAAAAGGAGTAATTCACAGAGTTGAAGAAAACAGCATCCCAACAAAGTCTTGCAAAAATCCCTGGAGACCTGTGTGGTTGAACAAGGAACCCCAGGGCAACCTCAAACACAAAAAGGAAGCCAATAGAAGGTGGAAGCAAGTGCAGGTAGCCTGAGAGAAATAGAGAGAAACTGTCTGAGCAACCAGGTATCAGGTTAGAAGAGCTAAAGCCCCAAGATATTTAAATCTGGTGAGGCACAAGAATAACAGTTTCTGTAGGTATCTTGGTGATGAAAGGAAGATGAAGGAAAATATGGGTCCCCTCCATGAAACAGAACACCTGGTTACACAGGACGTGGAGAAGGCTGAGTTATTCAACACATTTTTTGCCTCAGTCTTCACTGGCAAGGGCTCTAGTCACACTGACCAGGTTACAAAAGGCAAAGGCAAGGACTAGGAGGATGAACTAAGCGCTGTAGAAGATCAGGTTTGTGACTCATCTAAAGAACCTGATAGACAAGTCCATGGGGTTTGATGAGATGCAACTGTGTGTCCTGAGGGAACTGGCAAATGGAGTGGCTAAGCCACTCTCCATTATATTTGAGAAGTCACGGCACTCCTGTGAAGTTCCTACTGACTGGAAAAAGGGGAAACACAACCCTCATTTCGGAAAAGGAGAAAAAAAAGGAAGACCCAGGAAAGTGGTCAGTCTCACTTGCGTGCCTGGAAAGATCATGAGGCAGATCCTTCTGGAAACTATATGCAGGCACATGGAAAATAAGGAGATGATTGGTGACAGCCAACAAGGCTTTATGAAGGGCAAATCATACCTGACAAGTTTTGTGGCCTTCTGTGATAGAATTACGTCATTAATGGATAAGGGAAAAGTGACAGACATAATCTTCTTGGATTTGGGCAAAGCATTTGACACTGTCCCTCATGATATCTTTGTCTCTAACTTGGAGAAACACGGATTCAACAGATGGGCTACACAATAGATGGATAAGTAATTGTCTGGGCAGTCACACTCAAAGAGTTGTATGAATGTCTCAATGTCTGAGTGGAGATTGGTGAAGTGACGTTCCTCCCACAATGACACCAAAATGTGTTGTGCAGCTAACATGCTGGAGCAAAGGGATGCCATCCAGAGGGACCTTGACTTGCTTCAGAACTGGACCTGTGCAAACCTTATGGAGTTCAACAATCCCAAGTGCAAGGTCCTGCACATGAGTTGGGGCAATCCCAAGCACAACTATAGGTTGAGAGAATGGATTAAGAGCATCCCTGAGAAGAGAGATTTGGGGGTGTNTTGGGGGTGTTGGTGGACAAGACGCTCATCATGAGCTGGCAGTGTGTGCTTGCAGTCCAGAAACCCAACTGTGTCCTGGGTTACATGAAAAGAAGCATGGTCAACAGGTCAAGGAAAGTGATTCTTCCCCTCTATTCTGCTCTGGTGAAACCCCAATCGCAGTACTGTGTACAGCTCTGCCATACTCCATACAAGAATCACATTGAACTGCTGGAGTAAGTCTAGAGAAGGGCCACAAAGATGAAGAGGGACCTGGAGCACCTCTACTCTGAACATGGGCTGAGAGAGTTGGACATACTCAGGCTGGAATAGAAAAGGCTCCACAAAGACCTTATTGATTGAAACCTTCCAGTAAAACAAAGATGGAGAAGGACTGTTTACATGGGCATATAATGATAGGACAAGATTGAGATTAGATATTAAGAAGAAATTCTTCACTGACAGGGGTGGTGGGGGTGGGGGCAGGGATTGGGAGAGGAATGTGAGGCATTAGAAGAAGAAGAAGTTTCCCAGAGAAGTTGTGAGTGCCCCTCAATGGAAGTGTTGGACGGGGTTTTGTGAAACCAGGTTTAGTGGAGGAGAGTTTAACTAGATGATTCTTGAGGTCTTTTCCAACCCAAACCATTCTATAATTCTGCAATTCTATGAAAATAAGAACAAACATTAACTAGATGATGATTTCAATGACAGGAAAAGGATTAACTACTTTCTAAATATCTGTCCACAGCTACACACAGAGTTGCACAAGATTGGTCCAGATGATGCTCAGTGATGTTAGAGAATGATGTCATACTGGGGAGTAGTTAACAACCTGATTATCAAAGCTAGCAAACATCAAGATGGAGATAAAATAGAGGCTGACAATAATGGAGGAAAAGAGACACAAGAAATATGAGACCTTTGGACGTCTGCCTCCAAGGTCTAAAAGTGACTTCCCCTGAACACGAGGGATAAGGGTGAAAAATAGAGGGATATCCTCTCCCAGATTCAAAGCACAAAGCCCCTCACCCTAGTTCTTTCCTCAAAGCCACATGACCCATTGAAATTTGGGTTTGGAACCTTACTGTGAATTTCTCTTGAAAGGCAGTAGGGGAAAAAAATCAAGTGGGGAAAAGTTGAGAGAGATGTGTTTCCAGGCCTCGGGACCGTAACTCTGGTAAGAGCACATCTCTTTTAGACAGGGTATGAGGAAGAAGATAAGTTAAATTTGAGGGAAGAGGTAGGACAAAAGCTACTTAACCTGCCTGATTAACTCTTAAGGAAGCAAGAATCAGGGAGCAGTATCCTGGGGTGCTGGCTTCAAAGACAGCTGTTTGAAACCTGCAGCCTTTGAACTGATTTGCAATGAGACTCTACTGAGAAGATGCTCAGAGAGCTGAGGGCACCAAACACAACTCCCATGTGTGCATGTCCAAGTGTTGGTGGTAAGTCCGTTTCCTTGGTGAACAGGACAGGGAGACTTTTCAGAAGAATCCACAGGTCATCAAAGTTGAGGTGAGGGGGGGAGCTGCAGGCTGAGGTAGGCAGCAGTTTCAATGCTGACCTTCCCCACGAGCCACAGAGTCCTTGTTAGGCACGGCAATGACTTGCAGCTCTCACCAACTCCCTGCCCCAGCTGCAGCAGGGCTCCCTGGTAAAACACAGGCTCAAATAACTTACTGATCCCAGGCACAGCTGCTTAGCAGCTCTCTTGAGAGGAAGATGCTACTTATCTTGCATATTACCCCATGATAACATATGATTTCTTACACTACAAATAGAATTTTTGTTCAAGTGGTGAAAGAGGAATTACCTGTTTAAGACATGTGATGCTTTTGTGAATAATGAAATCTGTACACGACATATGCATGTGGACACAGAAATGCTTAGGGCCTCATAAAACTCAAAATTGGCAATTTCAGTATTATTGTTCTTCGGTTTGTTTTCAAACTCTGAAACCTCTTTGATACACATTTTCTCCCATCTCACTTTCTAAAGCAGTGATCTGAAGTATAAACTGTGTATGTTTACAAGAAAGAATAAATTTAAAACAACCCAGGACTGGAATTCTATGGTGAAGCTTTTGCTTTTTTTTTTTTTTNACTAACACTGGGTATAGAAAATATTAACCTGGAGCAAATTTTTATGCAGGCAAGTTATAAATCCCTGGAAATATTACAGTAGCAAACCACACTGACCTTTAACTCTAGGATTGCAAATGGTAATGCTATAATAATTGTGTATGTCCTTTTATTGTGTGACTCCCCTCTCCCTCAGCCCACTATGAAATGGGAAATGATGGCCTTTAGCAGTCCTTTAAATTGAAGGTATAGGGATGCCTTAAGTTTATTCCCAGTTATATATAACCATGTATTATTATTATTATTTATATCTTGCTAGTGGCACTTGGAATGCAGCAGCTCCTGTGGGTAGCCTTGTAAAGGAAGGTGCTATGTGTTTTGAACAAGTATTAAACATGTACAGGAGATGATGCTGTATAAATACTTTCTTTTCATATTTTCTCTGAAATAACACTGCAGACTCTGAGGAGGGAATGATTCCATGCCACATTCAGCAATATCAGAAATAAGAAGATTCAGTGAGGGGGTGGACATTTGTGGAGATATAAATAACGGGCATTGCAACAGTTAATGCAAGCTGAGAAGTGACTAATCAGAAAATAAAGCTGGATATTTGATGTTTAAAGTACTCTCTAGCTAAAGTATTTCAACAAGTGTGCCTCTGACACACACACTGTGCCTCCCATTGGCACAGTGTGTGGTTGTCTTTCACTCTTTTCTGGCACTGGGGTTAAAGACTCTGGAGGTAGTGGGCAGGAGGACTGGCCAGCACAAGAAATTCACCTGTTCATAAGATTTTGAAGAGAATGATACTGATAAAGATCAAAGGTGCAATGCAAGTTTTCCAAAGTCTGTGACCAAAGACAAAATGACAAGTTGAGAGGATATGCTTTGTTCATTTTTGAAAATATCAATTCTATTCATCTATCTATTTATTTATTTATTTTCCCATTTGTTCATTGATTTGTTTATTTATTTATAACTGTTGCTTCTGAGTTTGGACCAGACAGATATAGAATTCAATAGGCTTCTCTCCTTTTCTCAAAGAGACATTTATACAAGAGACAGTCTTTTCTAGCCTGGTTCCTTATGCAAGGGTAAGATTAACACACACATATAAAATAAAACTATTGAGCTATTTTAATACTTTTTCTGTCATGCATTCAGGACCCTCTAAAGTTGTCACCAGCTCCTGTTTCATTTAATTCCCTAGCCTTCAGGATAATGTAACAAAATTGAAGAGATTAGGAGCTCTCTCTTTCCTGTTCAATGCATTTGTGTTGCAGTAAATTGGTACCAACCTTCAATCTGATGGTCAGGGCTCTCCAGGGTCCTTCCACTGATATGACAGAGCAGTCAGATTGATAAATGGTGCACACCTCCTCCAGAGCAACAGAGAAAGCTTTCCTCCCTGTCTCCACGACTCTCTCTCCCACACTAGTAAAGAGGAAACAGCTGTCTTACTGCACTACTGAACGTCACTTTTCTGTTTACATTGTCTGTGTTAATTAGAAGAAACATTTTTTTTCCCCTTGATTAATTATTTCATGGACAGTGGTAAAGACAGAATATCGCTTCATTGTGAACTGGGAGGAAGAGGAAAATCCTTGCCTTGGAAAATGACTTTTGATTCATCACCCCCTAGCCTCAAAACCAGGGGAAAAAAGAAAAAGAAAAAGAAAAAGAAAAAGAAAAAGAAAAAGAAAAAGAAAAAGAAAAAGAAAAAGAAAAAGAAAAAGAAAAAGAAAAAGAAAAAGAAAAAGAAAAAGAAAAAGAAAAAGAAAAAGAAAAAGAAAGAAGTCCACAAATGAACACTCTAACTGTAAATAAAACATATTCACTGAAAAGACAGCTCAGTAAGGTAGTTAAATAGAAGATTTATTTCAAGCTTAGGAGCTAATTATTATGGAGCAGGGGAACTGTGTGGTGTTACATCATGACTTACATGATCACCTTGCTGAACGGCAGCTAATAGATACAGAGTTAACAGGGGCACCAGTATAAGTGCTAAAATAAAGTGAACTTAGGAAAACATTTAAACATTTAAGTAACTCCTTCTTCCCTATTCTGTTTAATTCCACTTCAGGTGTTCTCTGCCACTTGCTCCCCTGAACTGGCGTTGGCAATCCTTGAGCCTCGAAGAGGGGTCATCCTTGTCCTTTCCACTGTGTGAAAAAATACAAAGATGAAGGGTAATGAAAGGGCTTTAGAAGTCAGATTTTCAGACTCTGCTTTTCCTAGAAACTTGGCCTTGAACAGCCAGGAATGTGTGTGGTTGTGGTTGTGTGCACACCCATATATTTTAAATTTTCTCATGCATACAGCAGATCTAAAAGTACATTGCATTAAATTTATAATAAACAATCACTGAAGGATGTAAAGAAAAAGTTTTAAAACTCCATTGACAGCAGATAAGCAAAGGGGGTATCAATTTGCAGTGAGACAAAAAAATAAGGGGTGAGTTCCACTAAATAGTGTCTTAGTTACAATTCCTACCTGTTAGAGGTCAGATGGTGTATGTCTTAACTGATGTTTGACGCAGTTCTCTATTAAAAATCTATAAGAGCTTTACCCAAAATAACCCACAGCTTTAAATGATATAATTAAACAGGCTAGATGTGCTCTAAAATCAGTCATTTACTAAATAGTCCATGGAAAAATGACCAAAGAGAGTTGGAAAGCCTGTAATTAGGGGGTTAATATCGGCCTTGCTTCACAAATTGAGCTCACTGCAGAGTTCAAAACATATTACATGTTGCACAGGAAAGTCAGGTTTTCTACTCTGGCCTATTATAATCCCACAGAAGAAAAGACCTGCCATTTCACTTCAAGCTGTGAGTTGATCGTCTTCTCCTATCCCATTGTGCCCCTGGCATTGCACAGAGCTGGGAGAACAGTGTGTGATACATACCATACAGTGATTAATAGTTGATGGTAAATTCAATGGGGTGAATTAAAGACAAAAAGAACAATCTTATCTCTAAAATTTCTTGCCTTAGTGAATTTGTCAGAGCCTTAAGGTTAGATGTTCAAAGTAGCCTCTGCAGTCAGTTGCCTGTAGCCACTCTTCAGGAATATGAGTTGGTTTTCAAAATGCTGGGAATAGATTGTAGGTGCAAAATACATATAGCTCAGAAGTCAAAAGGAGCTGAAGAAAACCTAGGATTCTGGGTGGAATTATGATTTGCTTTTCTAAAAATGCTTATTACCTGTTCCAAGCTTACAAGGAAACTATGGTGGGTTGACCCTAATCGGCAGCTGAACACTCACAGAGCTGCAGAGAGAGAATAGAAAGGAGGTGAAGGCTTCTGAAAGGCTTCTGAATCAAGGTAATGGCACCTTAATAGGTGAAGCTAAAGCTCTACATGCAAGCAAAGAAAAATAAGGAATTTGTTCACTACTTGGCTAGACAGGTGCCCCTCCACTCCCTTGAAAGCAGATCCTCAGCACACCCAACAGCTAATTGGGAAGACAAATTCCAGAGGCACAAACATCCCCCTTTCTTCCTACTTTTCTTGAAATTTTGTTGCTGAGACTGACACCCTGTGCCACAGGATATCCCTTCTGTCAGTTTGGGTTAGCTGTTCTGACTCTGTCCTCTCAGTTTCTTGCTCACTGCAAGCATACTCGCTTTGGGGAGAGAGCGTGAAAAATAGAAGGCCCTGAACCTGAGCAAACACTTTTGGGTGTTAGACAGAACTTCAGTGTAACAACACTGTTTTAGTCACAACACCAAAAGACAGCACATTATGGGCCACCGTCAAGAAAATTAACTCCATTTCAGCCAGACCCAGCATGGAAGGCAAACTCACTAATGAAAACTTTGTCATTCAAGTCGTCTCTTGTCCCTGGGGCAGATGCTTCCACAGATGATGGTAACAAACATTTGCTTGGATAAATCCGGTCCATCACCAGTCAGCTGATATAGTTGCTTCCATTTTCATTTTTATTGAGGAAAGTCAATCTCCTTGGCAGCCTACACCAATCATCTCCACTGGGGCCATGCTGCTTCAGAAGTATGGGTCAGGAAAGGCATTTGTGGTGTGAGGCAAGCATTTTCAGTCTGCTAAAGACCAAGGATCGAATCTGTCACATTTTTTATAAGCAGGCTTAGCAAACATGAACTAAGAAGATGATACTGAAGGAAAAGCACTAGAAGATCCGTACCAGTGATACTTGAACCTCGCCTGCAATTCATTTGGCAGCACAAAGCCATCTGGAGATACTGTTTGAGTATGTGGTTTTAGCACAAATCATGCTTGAATTCGATCTTTTTCTATATTTGACCCTTTTTCAGAATAGAAACAATACATGATTCATTCAGCTTGTGACATTAGGGAATAAATAAGACATTTACACTAGAAGAGAGAAATTGCATGTGACAAAGGAAATTCTACTCATGTATTCAGATATTTAAAGGCCACCATTATTCCTTGGAGTTATCCTGTTAATATTCAGCTCTGCAAATGGTGCATGGTTTGGAACTGGGAGTTTGAGAGTATTCTAGAATTGACATAAGAGATATATACACTGTCTCAAAATTGTGAAAATTATCCTTGGGTTTTCTGCACCCACTCTTGTAACACAGAATGATAGTATACAAGCATGTTACTTGTATAATAATTGCAAGTTAATACTTGCATATTACAAGTTTTTTTATCATTAAAATATTGCTGCTGGTGTCAAATTAATCATTTCCATTGTAAAAAGCTAATGACATTTTTTACCTTCTGGTTTTTCTTGTCACTGCTCTCACACACCATGGAATACACCTTGTTCAACATTCACATAGTAAACAAGCATTTTCTTTGAGTGCCATGAGGTCTTTTCAAGGCACCTCATCAAATATTTATTACCAGTACAGCCAGCTGATGAGAAAAGACACCCACTCAATGTTGGTCTTGAAATACCCTAGACTAGCTCCTGGAAAAATGTTGATAGGTGGAGTAAAACAACCAGACTAGTAAAGTAGTATAGCCAGTTTTCATTCACCAATGTCAAGTATTGTGGGTTCCTTATTCAAACAGAAGGAAATTTTACATGCAGAACAGTTGCTGAAGTTTTATACTATCTATGTAATAATTCATGACCTGGGTAATAAAGAACTCATTAAACCTATTTCCTGCTTTTGCTTTACACATAGACCTCCCAGCAGTTTAAGCCATACATAATAAGGCCAAGTATTTTAAGGGATAGTGTTAAAATTCTCTTCTATTCTTTTATATCTGAAATCATTCTTTTATTTTCCTCTATTACATTGCTAGCATAACTAGGAAACAATATATTACCCTAATTACATGTTATTTATTAGGCAGCAAGCAAATAAGTCATTCAAAGACAAATCCCTGTAGTTATTAATGGAACTGCTTTAGATGACAAAGATGTAGTAAACCAAGCAATCTTTTATTATATTTATTACACACTCTTTGTACTAATGAACAATAACAGGCTTTGCTGAAATAATGGCTTCTGTTCTGAGTTGTGGTAAATGTTATACAGGCCATATTAATCAAAAGCACGTCAAAGCCATGGATGACCTTTAATTCTTTTGCTTGCACTTGATGAAATTGCATAGCTGGTGAACAACAATGATTTGGAGGGCTTAATAAACATAATGTAAAATAATTAGTGTCTTTAAAAAAACAACATGCATAATATACTAATGGCAGCTCGACCCCTGAGAAATACACAGTGGTGAAGATTCTGGCAATTTATTTTTATAACCCTACCTTTGGAAAAGCCTGTGCATTCTCTCTGCTCTCAATATGAGAGACTCTCTGTGTTGTTAAGGAATCATTAAATCTGCACAACGGTGGGATTAAAATTCCTCATTAACTTCACTCATCACTTGGAATTAATGAAAATTGTAAAGCAAAAGAAGTAAATTTGACTATGAAATCACAGAAAGAAGAAATGTAAAAAAAAATTAAGAGAAGAAGAGGGCTTTGTACTTGACTATTTTAAGTATGCTGGCTTAGGTTTTAAGTGGGTTTTTTTTTTAGGGAAGAAATTGGAATCCCTATCTTCTTCCTCTCATATAGAAGTCCTGCATATAATAGTATGAAAACACTCTCTTTCTCCTTATGGTGAATATTTATGCTCCAAAGAAGCTGACACAGGACAAGCCAACACAAGAATATCCTTGAGTGTGACAGCCAGGGCCACCTCCCAGGAACTGTGTTCAAGTATCAGCTGTTAGAGAACCAGATTTCCAAGAATCTTGTTAGAAGTGCCACACTCCATAGGCATTGCATCAGGGCTCTGGTTGTCTCTATGTTGCTCTAGACTTGACCAGGCAAAAATATTCTAAAAATGTCTATTGCATAAGTCCTTTCAGATGGGACAGGTAAGGCACTGCAGTGACGTATGCACTCAGTTCCTTAACATTACCAAGATTTCAGAGTCCTGGTGTTCTGGTTTAAGTTGTGGTAGAGTTCATACTCTTCATTGTTGCTGGATGTTTTGGATTTGTGCTGTAAACTTGGTTGATAACAGGGTTGGTTTTGTTATTGCTGAGAAGTTTTGCTTTTGCTTTCCCTATAAAACTGTCTCAAACCATATGTGTTCTCACTTTTACGCATGCGAGTCTCTTCCCCAACCTGCAAAGGGGGCAGTGAGCTTCATGGTTCTCAGTTGCTGACTGGGGTTAAACCCTGATGCCTGGGCAACCACAGGAGACACATGTCAGAAAACTGCTGAGTAAGATTAACTCTTTCCAGGGTTGTACAGTGTCTGTGCAAAAACTGGGGACTGACAATTTCAAGCTGTGTATTCCAATGGAAATTAACCAAATCTGAGGCCCTTTTTGAAATTTAAATAGAGGGCAGCACTTGCTATCCCAGTGCAAAATAATAACTCTGTCCAGACTGATACTTAGCTTTCAGACACAGTTATTTCAAAGTAATTGCACTTCTTCAATCCTAATCCCCTCTATGTACTCTTAAATGAAGAACTCTATAAATTTTATTTAGTAAAAGAAAAATCCAACTGACCCTTTCAGGATTCTTAAATAACAATTAATTAATCTGACTGATTAAAACCAATGTTATTTTAATTTTTCAAAAAGAGCTGGGTAAGAAGAGCAACAAACTGCTTGCTAGCATTGTGAAAAAAGTTTCCCAGTCTGCAAATGCAGTCCAGTATTCAGTCCAAGTTTATTTCTTTATCCTTCCCCTATCTTTTGAGACTTAAATTGAGCAAACCAAATTAATTTACAATAATAATTGCAAATGTGTGTCTAATTCTTTTAGAAACTCATGATCATTTTTATAATTGCTCTCATGTTTGTTCTTAATGGAAATACCTGTGTCCACATTATAAGATGACTCATGGAGTTGGGTTGGGATTCGGCATTTCTTATTGGGATCTAGCTTACGGATTTCTTTCACTAAAATGGACAAAACCACACATAGCTGTATATCTATATCCCAAGGTAAAAACATAGCTTATATTTATATTGCAGAACTGCAGAATCATAGAATAGTTTGGGTGGGAAGAGACCTGTAAAGGTCTTCAAGACCAATCCCCAGATCAGGTTGCTCAGACTTCCATACATACCTGACTTTCAATGTTTCCAGGAATAGAGCATCTGCCACTTCTTTAGGGAACTAGTTCCAATGTTTCACCCTGATCATAGTAAAAAAAAAAGGATTTCCAATATATATATTCTGAAACTCCCCTTTTTAATTTAAAACTGCTGCCCCTTTTCCTATCGTCTTACCCAGCCTGGCCTTCAAAAGTTCCAGGGAGGACATATCCATAACTTCCCTTGGCAACATGATCCAGTGTCTCACCACTCTCACAGTCAGGAAACGTTTCCTATGTAAAACCCATATTTCTCCAATTTGGAGAGAAGGATCCTTGGGGCAGGATGGGGACCATGACAAAGGCTTTACTGATATTCAGTTTGATGACATCTATAAATCTTCCCTTGTACACTGATGTAGTCACTCCATCATAGAAGGTCACTATGTTAGTCAGGCAAGAACTGCCCTTGGTGAAGCCATGCTGGCTGTCTCAAATGATCTCCCTGTCCTCCATGTCCCTTAGCGTAGCTTGTAGGGGGATCTGCTCCATGATCTTCACAGGCACAGAGGTGAGGCTGACAGGTCCATAGTTCCCAGAGTCCTCTTTTCTACTTTTTTAAAAATGGTTGGAGTGTTACCCTTTTTCCAGTCACTGGAAACTTCACCTGACTGGCATGAGTTTTCAAATATCATGGAGACTGGCTTAATAACTACACCAGCCAATTCCCTCAGGACTCTAGGATGCATTTTCTGAGTTCCCACAGATTTATGTATGTTCAGGTTTCTCAGGTGGTCTTGAACCTGATCTGCTGTTATAGTGGGAGGGACTTTTTCCCCCAGTCTCTGATTTGAAGTCTATCCACTCAAGAGGCATGGGAAGAGAGGTTGTCAATGAAGACTCCAGCAAAAATTAAGACCATATGGTCAGAAGTGGTGAAATGAAGTGCAATTATTCCATACAATGATCACATTAACATGATAATCTGGTCATCTCTAAGTAACCCATAGTCCTCTATATAATTGTTTGTGTCATCTTCGTTTGCCTTTGCAGTGGAACTCATTTTGATTTCATCTAAAAAACTTGTTCAGTCCACTAATGCTGCAAACTCTGTGAGCCTGAGTGGGAGTTGTTCTGTTCTGATATTCCCAATGTGCAAACAAGATACTTGTATCAACAGTGTCTTTCATCACAAAAAGCAGTAATTTCGGCCATCATTTAAATTTCAGTGTAGTCTTGCATATGAGGCAACTGTGGGGAATTATGCTATACAAATATATTTACCTTCATTTCTTCCTGCCGTTAATGAGGGCCAAAAAACAAAGCAAAAAATAAACTGAGGGCAAAATCAAAACTGAGCTTCCTTCTTGTGGAATAAGTGCATAGAGGTAGACTGATGCAGACAGAAAGTACTAGCTGGACTAATAAATACCATGCCAGTTCACTAAACTATGCCATGTCCTATATATTTACAGAACATCCTTTATCTGAATAGTGTTGTAGGAAGAATGTTCCTCAAAGTCATGTCATTCTCCTTATCCATCCCTCTCCTAGACAACTTGGAAGTCAGGAAGCTGTCACAGAACCACCATACACATCTCTGTATATATGTGGCCAATGGATCATCATTAGAGGAAATCTTAAAAGCTGAGCAATGGCTCATTCACCTTTCACCCTGTAGAAGGGGTGTGCTCTCGAGAGTAAGGGTGAGTGTATCTGCAGGACACAAAGGAAGCCTATACCATGATAAATGGCAGCAAAGACGGGGCTCTTGGTATCCAACACTATGAATGATTAATACTTGTGAACACAAAATGTTACTGTTAGGTCCCAAACATAATGAAGAAAACCTTGCAGTGTTTCAACATGTAACAAAGCATATAACCACATTCAGTTTTTCAACACACACACAGGGACACATATATTGGCTAAACCTATGTGAAGATTTTTAGAGGTGTAAATATTCAGAAAAGGCTCTGCTTATGAGTTAAGGAGTATAGTAAATGCATAATTATTAACTTATTCCTTGCTGCCTAACATCTAAGACAACTGCATCATCATGTACCTAGTAATTCTCCTTTGAAGTAATGAGCAAATAACACTGACAAATGCTGCCATCACATAATTGATATAATGAGTTTCAATAGGGATGAGATTCTGAGCGTGCTTTCTATTTCCTTAGAGCTAGGGTAGATTAAGAATAAATCACGGAAGTTACTGCAGCTCTAACCCTTACATCACTGAGATAGAAGTCTGACCTGCATTTTGTGGACAATTTTTAGAAGAGCTGAAAATAACAAATTCATCAAGGCTTGACCAAGAGACTTATATAACATTGTAGATCAGATGCTAAGCATCTGGCAAGCTGCTTTAGAAAGAATAAAAGTGCAAACTGCCAACCGGAGTTAGAACTACAAAAGGTCTTGTTAGTTATGGCTTTCATTTGATCTGCTAAGCTGTAAAGGATGTTCTGAATTAAACTGTTAGGGCAAGTTTGTTCTCTCAGGGACAAGGAGGACAGCTTCTTTCTAGGTCCAGCTCTGCTGTGACACTGTTTGCTTTAAGGAGCTTTGTGCTAAACAACTGTCATTCTTCTCTCTTTACGGATCAGTCTTCTCGTAGACTGATAAATTCAAGTCTCCTTTCATTGTAAATTAAGATGTGACAAAAAAGAAAAACCCTAAATATTCAATCTAACTCTGACCTAAACTCAGCATTGAAAATATGGATAATACTTGGGTGAAATTTATTAAAGTTTGTCACCATTTGCATTTGTTACTCTATACTCAGCAAAGGATGGTGAAATTGCTTACCCACTTCAATGAATTAGTAGATTCTAGATTTTGCAGTGGTTTAGTTTTTTTTCCCCCAAAAGTAACACTAGAACAGAGTTGAGATCTTTAATCCAGGTCTTCCTGCTTTAGGTTTACTTTCTTTTCTAGAAGTTTATTCCCCTTATTTTTACTGAAGAGCATTTGACAACTATTTCTTACTTAAGATGAAACTATCCAAATTCAGGTAGTGAAAATATCCATTACAAGGCAGAGATGCCTCCAGAGGGAGATAAATAGACATGAAGAAAAATGAGGAATATGTGATATCTTGAATGTGTGTTACTGGGCTATGGTCCCTTCAGAAGTGAGGTAACAGCAACGGTGTGAGATATCCAGTGCTGATTGTGGGAAGTTACAGTGGCCAGAATAAAGAGATGCTAAAAAACTGTGCTTTTATTTATTCACACATACACATGCACGCACCCACTCCCACTCCCCCCTCCCCCATTTGCACACCTCCCCCCATCTCTCTTTTTTTCCCCCTCTTCCTTAAAAATATTGTAAAAATAGACCCTTCTGAAAGGGGAGAGGATAATTGGATGGTAACTGTAGTGTCTGTGATGGTTACCTAAGGCAACAGTACAAAATAACACATAGACTCTCATATTTAGTCAACTGCTGAGGCCATTCGATGGGTGAATGTGAAAACCATTCTGTGGACAAATTCTTGAGCACCCAGGGACAAGGGAGCCCTGATTAAGTGAATGCGGAGAATCACTGCTCTTTAAAACACAAGAGGGGTTTCCTCCTCC
>VXBZ01010896.1:0-64789 GCA_013399135.1 Heliornis fulica
CGTGGCCAGGGCCCCAACACTGTTGGGTGGGACAAGTAGAGAAGAGTGTCCAACAAATGAGGACGTGAACCCTGCAGACAGCCATGGACAGAGTGCAAACTGGAGCTTTGTCCCCCAACCCTCTGCCTCATAGAAGGACACCCAGAGAGTCCGGAAATTACACAGGATGAAGGGAAGATGGCCTAGATCAATGCCAGTGTCTGCTAATCCAGGGTGGCCTGTCTGCAAGGATGAGCATGGGTTGGAAGGTGCTACAAATCCAAGGGGGTGTGACTTGGATGAAGGTGCAGTCATTTGTTACCACAAAAATCACTGCGCAATATCCTGGTCAAAGCACCTGGATACATTCCTATTATAGCATTTTATTTTATATCTAAATTACTTTCTAAATTTATAACTAAATTTACCTTTTCAAAAAAAGGACAGAGTCCTTTTTTGTTGAGTTCTCTCAACTCTCAACTCTCTTAACTCTCATTCAGTGATCTGGATTCAAGCCAAGGTTCATGTTGAAAACACTGAGAAGTCTCGATGAGATTCTTCCATCCTTTTTTTGCTACTCTGCTGTCTGTTTGTCCCTTTTTCTCAAACAAAAATCCTGGAATGAGCCATTCAGATAATTTTAGATGCCTTCCAGATTTTGAACTTTCAAGTGTTCTATAGTGTGTCGAGGGCTTCACATTTTACAGGAAAATTAAATGTTCTCTGCCATCCAGCCCCTTCCAACTCATACTCACGAATCCAGAAGTAAAAGCACTGAATTCCAAATCACTCAGTGCAAACACTGAAATAAATGTTGGCACCCAGTTACCTGTGAAATATCTCTGTGAGTGAAATTAATCTACAGCTAAAAATATAATTTAATAAAGTGAAATAAATTGAGTCAAAATTAAAAAAAAAAAGGAAAGACATTTATTTTTCCTCCTTCCTTCACTAAAGCATTTTCCAAGACTTTATCCTTCTACTATAGTGTTGTCAGACAATACTTTATTTTGTCAGACTTGGCTGAAATTTGGACCTTCATTTTAACAGAACAGAATGTTTCTCTTTTGGTTAACAAAAAAAAATAAATATTTAAGATTTAGCTGCAAGTCAGCGACTTTACCTGCAGAGAATTGCCCACACAACTATTAGATGGAAAGGACCTAACTTTGATTTGCTTTTGCAGCAGCAACTTCCAAGACTACCAATCAGCCTATCAGTGGGTGGCAAAAATGTTGACTTCTGTGAGCATGAGTTTGATGGCTATTTCAGGAAAAATTTCAGACCCTTTCTCTGTACCCTCATGCTATATTCCCTGGATTTTTGACCTTTACCTCCTCTTGGGAGCACTGCCTCTCTTGGCCACGGTTAGCCTCCAGATCTTTGTTTGCCTCTGAGCACAATTGGCCTCTCCTCTGAGTTAGCAGTTTGCTAACCTCAACCTTAAAACTGTTCTAGAAGTTTCTTTTCAATAGTTGAAGTATTTTTCTGCGATGATGTCAATAACTTCACTAGCATAATGCCTGTTTCTTTTAAATGCTAAGCAGCAGGTACTTTGATTGTTGAAGGGACCTTGAAGGGACCTGATAAGATGTAAACTCTTCCCCGTGTAAGAAGGATGATAATTGGCCAGAGCTTTGAAGCAGGTCTTCTTGTGTTTCTTCCCTGAAATAAGCACATCAATATACCAAAAGAACTATTTTAACTCTGAAGCTAGATTTTATGAAATCTCAAACTGTAGGAAACAGCAGATGGCTAGATAAGAAGGCTGTGACACTTTCCTCCTTTATTGTTCCTAGCAACAACATTACTAAAGAACCACATAAGAACGTTAATGAGCAAATGCAAACACTGTATAGAAAGCCATATTCCCCCTTTTGTCCTATGGAAAGCCTTGCCCTTACTTCTTAAAATGTGATTTGTTTCTCTATTTAACTGTACAGAATATTTCCAAAACAATTTGCTTTATTGCTTCCTCTGATGTAGACAATAAAGTATTTGTCATTGCATCTGGAAACTGTAGATATAGTGGCAAGAACACATGTGAATTTACTCAAATATGCAGACTTCTACTAATGATATTAGTCTGTCTTATATCATAAACACCAAATATACTATAATTGAATTATGGGCAAACCTCTACACTGATTCTTGATATAATTCAGTTTGAAAGGGAATGGATGCACAGAATGATGTCAAAAAGTAGTATCAATTTACAGTAAAGAGTTTGTGCACTAAAGGCAACTATTTCCATTAATGACTAGATCTTTTATTCAGAAAGACAGCTTGGTTTCTGGAGTCCCCAGTGGTTTTCAGATAATCTAGGCAAACAGTTTCTGAATTTCTCACTGTTCATATGAGTTAGTGTTTCCTGAAAGAGCACATCACTTATTGTCTTGTATATGTGTTTGATAATCCACCCTCCTCAAGCTTTGTATAAAGCTCCGGTTACTCCTGCTGATGTTTTCCTGGATTAATGTGTTTCAGACCGGTGCTACGAAATAGTTCACAATCAGGGTTTTCAAACAAGAGAATTGCCTGGGGAACAGTGATCCTTAAAAAGGGTTTGCTGTTTCTGTTACCCAGAGTCTGTGCAGGTTCTCTGTCCCATATTTCAGTTGCTGAATTCACAGTGATGGCTATGAATGCGAAGTCAGGAAGGCTATTCACAGCTGTGACATCCTTTGACTATCTTGACTGTATACCACACACTATAAAAGCAAATATTTCTCTGTTGGATAAATCTCTATATCCATAAAGGGTGTTATGAAGCTGATTTTTGTCAAAGGATTCTTCCAGCGAGAGATCGAAAGGCAGCTGCAACGTGGCACCCCTCTGGCCAACACTGAGCATCTGATTTCCTGCAGATGTTCCAAATTCCCAGTTCTCTTCGCTGCTTCATAAGAGAAAAAGGTTTAGGTAAGTGCTCGCAGCAGGATTACACTCTACTTGATATCCTTACAGGAAGAGCATTACAGAAATTCGTAACTCTTTTTCCAGAGAGATAAAGCTGCAGGGTCCAAATCCACATGTATTTCAGATGTCAGCCTCCCCACCTAACATTTTGCTCATATTTAAACTGTACTCATCTAACACACTGTTATTTCCAAGTATGCTAAACTATAGTACTCTTACTGTAAAGTCCTAGCAGGGGAAGCTGGGGGGTGGGGAGGGGAGAGGGGACAGGAAGCTTTTTGAGACAGGTATCCTTCTGGCAAGCAATGTTTTGGGAGACTAATGCAGTGGAGATTTTCAGATTTCCTTAAAAGTATGTACTTGTTAATTCCACTTTTATGTAAACAAACAGCACCCTTGGAATTGTACCTAAAGAAAGACATTTCACTGTAGGCATTTCAGACATAAATAGTCACTGACAGGCTTTTCTTTAAAAGGATGCATGGGTGAGTGTATTTCCTCTCTTAGAACAGTAATCTTTGAGTTTTAATGATGAAAAGAAAAGAGAGAAATAGTTTTAAAAATACACATGCTGTTTTGAAAGGTAAGCAGGGAAAAAATCAGGTTTTCATTAATAATGATAAAATATTATTAAAGTTATGAATCATTCCATCACTATAAATTTAAAACCATGCATTTACAATGAGAACATTGCATTGCCTGTTTTCTCAAACTAGCCCAAAACTTTAAGTAGGTATGACATTAGGGAAATAAATATCTTTTATTTATTTATTTGCTGGGAAAAAGAAAAAAAAATGACAATTTTTCTTATTTTTTTTCATTCAATTCAGATTTTCTTGAGTTGGCCCACTGCTGTCTCTTTTGAAGGTAAGATTTATTTTGTCTGCTTGAGCTCTCCAGTGATTCAACAACAGGCACAGAGATTTGTGTTGTTATTGTAAGTGCATGAACTATCAAAAAGCTTTCAGTCATAAGGGCCAGACAGAAGGATCTGTGCAGAAAAGTTGCAAAGAATCACCTTCAAATTTTATCTACTTCACTGCAATCTTCAGAAAACTGTTAGTCTTCCTTCACTGAATATTGTTTACCTGTCTTGAAGCAGTTGTTGTTTTCTACACCTTTGTGGTCTGGATTTGTACTGGGATTCCTCACATGGCTGAGTGTGAAATGAGCCCTTGAGGAAGAGAGGCCTGAATGCCTAGATGCTCTTTCAACTATGGCTGCTGGTGACACAGTTCCTACAACTGTAAATACCTCATTTGATGATACTTCTTAACTTTGGTTTAAGAACTTCTGCTTTGGCCGTGAAATTGCACTTTACTCAAGTATTTCATGATGTGGGTTTAAAAATTGTTCTGTTTAATCCCGGTGTTACCAAAACTGCCGAAATACGATCAGATATGACAGAAATACAGAAAATGGAATTAATCTCACTGGAATTTATTGGTTTGTGCTAGGTGCCTAAATTTAATCTTCTTATTTAGAACCACAGAAATGGAGATGGCTACCTCCAAAGGAAAAGTCCTAACATCTAGCAGCGAGTAGAAAGGATGTATTAGTTTTTCCTTCATTGATTACAAGGGAAGAATAAGTAGCCATCTTTGACAATATCAAACTTTATCATTTAAAAGTTAGTTTAATTTAATCCTACACTGGCAGACAATATTGATATCATCAGGTTGGTTGGGTTTGGGTTTTAGTGTTTGGAGGTCTTTTGTGGGTTTGAGGTTTGGGTTTTTTTGATTGGTTAATATTTGGTTGGTTATATTTCATTAATATAAATGAATGTTGATGTTTTAACTTGAAAATGTAATATTTTCTGGACACATGTTAATTTTTTTATTGTTATTTTAAGAAGCACACATGGAACAGGAAAAAATAAACAGCATGGTTTGTATGCAGTGATTTACATTGGTGTAAAGGCAAATATGATCGAATTCTCACTATCAACATAATATAAAATTTTGCATTCTTGGCTAAAACTAGGTGAATACTAATAACAACAGCACTAGGTAGAAATGCCTCTGGTAAAGATATATCAAATATGCAGTTAGGAAGAGGATGTATAATTTATTTAATAATATTTTCCAAGTCAAGTGCAACCTTTGAAGAAGTGATAAATATTTCATAATCCACAATAACATCTAACTAAAGTCTGCAGCTTGGTTACAGAACTATCGTTTTTACTGAAATAAAATAAATTCCTTATTTTAAATTTAATTCTACTTTAAGTGTCTCTGCAAGCAGCACAGAGCAACATCAATAACAAATCAAGTTATAGTTAAAATATATGCACTTTCTTCATAGCTACAAACTGAATGCACCACTAATTTTAAAGGTACTCCCCCCACAATGCTTTTATTATCCCCCAACTCTGAAGAAATTTTGCACTAGATCTACATATGGAAAGTTATTTACACATATTGCTAGACTCAGCCTCACCTGTGAGGATGAGGAAACTGCAGTGCCAGATTTCCAGCTCTGTCTTTAATAGTGCTCCAGTTCAGTTATGGACAGCTGTGAGCTCAGCACAAGTACTAAGGATGAAAACTTCATGTCACAAAAAGCCATGGCAAATATTCTGTAAACTTCACTAGTGAAAGACTTCACCTGTGGCTTTCAATACACTGTGACTCATATTTTCAGTGGAAATAAACATCCATAGCTTAGTGAAATACTGTCCCAGCTGAGAAACTATCATAATCACACCATATTATGCCTAGATTTTCTAAAGGACAGTGCTTGCAAACTCTGACATCACTTTATTGATTTTATTTACCTGCAAATTACATTGGCTTATATCCAGAAAGAGTTCCTGGAAATGTTCTCTGAAATGCTGATGAGCACTACTCATGTGAGTGGGAAAACCGAAAAGTGATCTGCTCTGCTCCCCCAAGTTCATAATCAATAACTGAAGACACTAGGTTTGAGATCTCACCACACTGGAAACAAAGAAATTCATTCTAAGGCAGTCATCTCCTAGAAAATTTTGTATATCGATTCCAGCTCTGAGTTCAAGATTATTCAATGCAGTACATTAAATACATCTTCAATGCTTATTGACATGAGGAAGCCAAATTTACAAAATAGATTTCGCAATGTGGGGCTTTTTTTTTTTTTTTGCGTAGCAATAGCAGTGGAAAACTGACATAATAGGTGAGTGGAGTAAAAAGAAACTTTCAGCAAAGAGGACAAAAACTGCATCAAAAAACATGCTTCTCAGCAACTTATTATGATCTATCATATATATAAAGCAAGTGAGAATAAATTTTTTAAAGGTCTGAAAAATAATAAAGTTCTTATTTGCCTTGAAAACAGAATTAAACCATCTTAATTAAAAAATCCATTTTCAAGTGGAATAATTGTCATTGAGTCAATATATAATTTCATATCAGGGGAAACTGCACAGCCAAGACTGACTGATTTAAGCACACAAGATGCTGGTTAAAGCATGGTTTAAATAAATTGTGTGCAAATTAATGAAAATAGAGTAAACCCTCTGTCACTTTTAGTGATACATAGGGGAAAGAAATTCAGAGGTAAACTGATTTTTTTTTTGATGTTTTCCTTTCCACTTCAATGGGAGCTACGGAATAATTTTCGCACCAAATTTCTCTTACCTGTGTCAAATTTAAGCAAATTCAGATTATTATCTTCCACATTTCCAAACATCTTATCCAGTTAATGTGACACAGTTTGCAAGTAATAACCAAAATGTCTGACTTAACTGATGTTGTTACTGCTTCTTATTCCATGAGCTGAAGTAAGCGTAATTAAGCAGAAGTGTCAAATAACAATAATTTACACTTACTGGGAAGAAGGTCTAGATAATAAGGAAAAAATGGGAGGATTTTCTCCTCTAGCTCTCTAAATGTTGCTTCCTCTATGTGAAAAAAATGTTGTTTCACTTACTGAAAAACGTGACACCATGGAACCATCTTAACCAGGAAATTGGATTCTCCCCCAAATCAGAAAAGATCCAATGCAATGGAGCTGCAACATATTCTGACCCTCTTTCTGCAGACAACCCTTCATTAGCACCTTTGTTAATTACTGTAACTAGTCTTTACACAGTAAGAAAATTTAAGAGTCATGTGATATCTACTTGTCTAATAAACCAAGTGGAAAACGCATTAATAAGATGCCTGTCTGAAATTTCTGCTTCTTTATTGACAATATACAGCAGATAGGTCAAAGGGCAGTGGGGAGCCTGTGCACATAAATTGCAACGACTAAGCTTTACTTTGTGGTTTAAGTGGACTTTTTATAGGCTAGAATACACTAATCAGAGGGATTGACTGAGAAAAGAAAAGGAAAATAATAAAAACAGGAGGGCACTGATTGGAAAGAGGTGGTGAATGAAAAGTGCTACCGAGAATCAGGAATAGAGCATGGTATCTAAAAATGGGGAAATGGGTACAATGAAACTCAATTTCTGAAGAGGAAACATCACTGTAAAAACAAAATGGGTATTGGCAGTTGAAGTTAAAGTTTCTGTCTGTCATGAAGCTTGCACTACAAAACAGACATTCCTATAGTGTAAGGATTTGACAATGAATGAACGGTATTTTTTGCCAGCTTACTAGAAGACCTGCAAGTTGCTGATATTGACTATCTGAAATTGAGGTGTTACAGATGGCTGCATGCAAACAAAATAATGCCTTTGCACTGAAAAGTATACAATCTAAATAGCACCCTCTCAATAGAGAAAACATGGCTACACTCCTCCAGCATAATTTGCACAAAAATTGTTCAACCTTGAATATTTCTTGTGGAGCTTTTTCATTTCAGGATTATGTGCTACTAGAACGGACATGTGTGTGATATAATACAATCAAAGTAGCTGCAGAATTCTGTACACTTTCTTGATGGCCTAGTAAGAAATACTTGCTGCTTGTTGAGATACAGATTGGCATGTCCCACTAGCATGTGTCCAGCACAGATAGCTCCTAGCTGTTTAGTCACCCAGGTTTTTCTCTTAACATTTTTGCCTAGGCTTTTCTTTAGTCATCCACATGATCAAAAGAATCAGTGGAGAGGTGAGAAACTCAGTTAAAACAGGTCTTGCTTTGGAGAAAGCAGACTCAATTCTGTGAGAGGCTCTGGACATAACAAGACTGGGTAAAATAGTAGTAAAACTCACAAAAGGCGTCACTTAAAGCTTAGACAGCTGCTGGTGCTGCTGGTGTTGTAGCATTGCATTTTCTTAAGAAAATGTCCAGGCCTCTGGACATGTTACTGCCATCTTGCACAGTCCTAGAAGGTGAAAATCCAAACTCTTGTACTTTTTTACTTCAGAAAAATCTCTCTAAACTTAAACTTCAGAAGATAATAAGCAAGTGTTGAATGATTGTCAACATTTTAAATCTGATTTACCCATGAACTTTCAGTAAAAGAGATGTCTCAGCCACTGGTCTACATGCACACTCCTAACCCATCCTTAGCAGCTAATCTGGGGTTTATGAACCTATAGAGTGAACTGGAATAGCAGGGAGAGCCAATAAAAATCTGTTCCTTTCATTCCATCAGTTAGTTTTCCATGGCACAATTTTGAAATGACCTTCATTAAACCAATTTATTCTTCAGTCATATAAAAGTTTAATTGGATGAAAGACAGAACATCGGTCATGGTTAATATGAAAGCATTTCTGCGTGCTTATAGTGTTTTAATTGACCCTCCCTGGGCTAGTGGACCCTGTCCCACATGCTTTAAAAATCTTTTAAATTATTTGTTTCACACGCTTTTAAGTGCACTTCTAAGTCATTAGTTTGTGCCATATACCTTACCCTTTCTCAGAGCAGATTGTCACCCAGCACTGACTACTGTAGCCCATACTGCCTTCCAGTATCCAAATCTCCAAGACAACTCCTGTTCCCCATAATGCCTTTTGACACGTTTGTTGCATGTAGGTGGTTTTCGGTAGTTAGTGGTTTCCTATACATCTGGTTTGCAAGCCAAAGCCCTCTCAAACTCAGTTATTTTTCCATTGACCACAGTGCTGTTTTGATAAAAGAACTGCCACAGAATTACAGAGTATTTTCTCTGTCTGCTGAGCATCCGGGTACACACAAATAAAATTCTAAGGTTGAGCATACTTTGCCATAAAATCTCAACCCATAACAAAAACTTGTTGGGTATCACAGAAATGTTTTCCAAGTTAAATTTCAACATATTCTGTGACCTCCATCCTCTTTTTACCTTCAGATTTAAAGATCAAAAAATATGGTCTAAATTAATTTTTCCTATTCACATTTTTTTTCTGTTTATTTCACTTGTCAAGGAAAATCAAACCAAATCTAAACAGAAAATTAGAAGTAAAAAAAACCCCACATTGTTTCTCTTTCACTAAAATCTATTTGCTTTTTCAATTTGAAAATTATAAACAAAACCATTTTCAGTTCCTCCTTTTTATATTTTCTGTTAGAATTGATAGCACACTGAGATTTCAATGACTGACACAGCTCGAGGCTTAAGTCATTTCTCATGAAGTTTTTATGTTCGTTAGGAGACATTAGTTCCCTACTGTATGTTAATCCTTTTCCTGTCACTTCTGTGAAAGAAAAATCTCTCATCTTCAATCTTCCTGGGACAGTCTGTGAACCTGTCTATCATCAACCCTAGATACCAGGTGCTTTATGCCTGCATATTATTTCTAAGTGAGTTGCAGCTGTAGTTGTCGTATGCATTCACTCAACAAAGGAAAGGCTTTCTTCACAAAATGCAACTGTCTTTTTTTCATCTAGATCATTTTATTGACCTATTTTATTTTGCTTTAAAGTTTTTTTCATTGTTAAAAGTTAAGTAAGTTTAAAAGGTATATGCACTTCTTTTTTGATAAATGTTTAAAAGTATCAATCCATTTGGATGTTCAGCTACTTTGATGACTGGCTGCTTTAAAAATACAAAAATGAATCACCAGACTTTGTTGGCAGACTTCCAGTAATATCTTTATGCAGCTTGGCCATTATTGAAGCCAAAATACCCACTTGATAGCAGACTTTGGTTTACTGAATCCAATGCATCTTCTCAGGTGTTTTGGAGAAAGAAAAACCTGAATAACTTCAAGTCAAGATTAGACACTAGCAGAACAAGGGAAATTGCAAACTATATGTGATGCAGACAACAGAAGCTGCAGATAATAGAAATCTGGGGGCAAATCACAGAGAACATCAGATTTATTTGCATTAGAGTCAAGAGTCAAGGGTACCTGAAAAATTAGTTTCAGAGACACCCAACAGTAGTTTTTAAAATTAAAAGGAAGAATGGAGTGAGGTTTTGTGCTTGGTTTTGTTGAGGTTTTTGTTTGCTTGTTTGTTTTGGCAGGTGAAAGTATAGCCAGGGAAATTAAATTTATTCAAGGAAAATCAATTTTTAGAGGATGCCTGTCTCTACTGGGCCACTGCATTAAATCCACCCAGATACACTTCTTGTCTAGTAAGTATTCTGGAGGGGTTTAGTACATTGGTTTCAGAGTTATGATGTGCTGTTTAAACACTGTATTTCTCTGCACAACCTGCCACACCTCACCCCTCCCCACCCCCACCCCATTCTCCCTGCAAAAAAAAAATCAGAAAAACTCAAACTGGGTAGCAAATCTACTTTTATGTAGCATAGGTAAGTTTCAGCTTCAATGTAGGTTGTCCATTTAAATTAACTATCTTCTCTCAACTGCCACTTTGATATTAATGCCTTTTTCCCCTGTACACCTCTTTTAACTATCAGAAAATACACATTTTTCTGAGAAATTCATACAATTTTTCATATCTGTCTGAGATCCAAACCTCTGATTCTATTGTAAAGTTTAGATGGAAGGCCACATTTTTCTCTCAGAATCAACCAAAATGAACTCTACTGGGATGGAGTGAGGAAAAAAAGCTTTTCTTTTTCTCATAAGCTTAGCTATGGAATATATTTTAAGGCATCCAAGTGCCAATTTGAGAAGCAAGGATGAGTTGGAAATAATCAGTGATTTTTGATCATATAGAAAAGTCTGAACTACTGCCCTCTTCTGTTTTTCACGAATGTACCTATGCGATTTCTCTTTGCAGAGTGAGTCTCTAGAATGATCTTTCCCAGGACTTTAGGTCAGGTTCATTCTTTGTGTAATATTCTCCTCAGTGGCAGTTCTTTGGGTGAAATATTGGTTTGACTGGGTGCTCTGTGTTTAATAAGCATGTTTGTGACACAGGTTGCAAAGTGATTTACTGCCTGAGATGATTGCTGCAAAGTGTGCTTTGTTCACTAATGACTCCCTTGTGTTATCCCTGCTTAGTCTTCTAGGAGAATAAAGCTCAATACCCATAGAGCCGCCTAGAGGCACGTCATGGTTTGACCTCAGCCTGTAACCAAGCACCATACAGCCACTCATTGACATGCCCTTCCCCCAAGGGCATCTAGCAAACACAGAAATTATAACAAGTGGTATTATATAGCAATTAGAAGAATAATATTTAATTTATTGTTTATTTTCACCCAAAATCAAATCTGCTTGATGTAACAATCGGTCTTCATCATCCTTTTGCATTACCCAAAAAGTGCATCCAGGTCCCTGAGCAAAAGCAATCCCACAGATGGGTTTTCCTTTGCCTGAAACAGGGATAACCCAGACTGTCTTCTCCAATACATCCTTTACATGCACTACAGGAGCTTTATCACCTGCTACAGAAAGTGGAAGTTTTGGTTGAGCAGGGCCAGGTCAATTGGTATAATCTCAAGTGTTGACTAACCAGGTGGCCTTTGCTAAATGTGTATCCTAACATTTGAAGGTCCCACCACCCATTGTTCTCAGTGTAGTCTAGCAGCCCATTGTATCATTCAGTTTTATGAGATGCTCCTGCATGATAGGGGATGTGATACACGCACTCAATGCCATGCTCTTTAGCCCAGGTCTCTACAACATTGTTTCAGAACTGAGTACCACTGTCTGACTCATTTCTTTCTGAGATGCCATGTTGTTACAGAGCTTTGTTTTTGAAGGCCCAGGATCATGTTCCAGGCAGTACCATATGTTTCTAGCCATCTGGTGTTTGCTTCCACCACTGTAAGTACATATCACTTGCCCTGGCCTGTTTGTGGGAGGGTGATGAAATCAATCTGCCAGGCCTCCCCATATTTATATTTCAGCCATCATCCTCCATACCACAGAGGCTTTAATTGCTTGGCTAGCTTTACCAAGGCATGTGTTTCACATTTGCAGATAACCTGGTCATGTCCATATCTCGATTATGAGCCCAGCTATGTGTTGCACCCCTTCCTTCATGGCCTGAGGTGTCATGGGCCCAACAAGTTATAAAAAAATCACCCTTATGTTGCCACTCCAAATCTACCCTAGCCACTTCAATCTCAGCAGCCTGACCTACCTGCTGGTTATTTCAATGCTCCTCAGTGACTCAATTCTTGTGTACGTGGGCATTTATGTGATGTGTTTTCACAATCATCTCTAGCTGGGCAGCAGTATCTTGCCTCAGTGGGGCAGCCCAGATGAGGGGCATGTTCTTAAAAAAACATAGTTCTACTGCCTGTCTCCTTGAAGTCAAGAGGGACTTTTTTACAGACTTCAAGAGGGCCAAGATTAGTTTTATGTTTTGGTGTTCCTTGAAATAAATACAATAAAAGTGTTCTTTCTTAAGTGATTTTTGCTTTCTCCAATAATACAAAGTAACACACTGAAAAGAATTTCAGCTCTTGTGGCATAAACGAGAAGTAAGCAAGAATGAACACAAACAAAACGAAACAAAAAAAAAGGAACTTCAACTTTCAGTGTCCTTGTCTTTTCTAAGAAGGAAAACTGTCTTCATACAGTTCTGTCCTTGTTCACAGCAGATAGCTCTCATTAGCTTTTGTGGCTGAATGTCTTAGAACTTCTTAATGGTGTATTTTATTTCACATACCTTGCTAGCAAGGCATTTTGTTCAAGCTTAGAATACAAGCAATAAACATTTTATAATTAATTTATATACTACGTCTGGAAATTTGTTACATTTACAGATCTAATGTGTATAACACTTTGCTTTGGGTGGTAACCCATCCCCTCTACCTTTGTTTCTTTTGTCCTATTTTCACCTTGAAAATGATTGCTGAAATCTCATCACTCAGAAGCAAAGAATTTTTCAGTATTCTTAGTGTCTTGCAAAAAAACACTTTTTCTTTGAAAACTTTGTATTCTATGCAGTAAAGGGTGTAACTCTTTTAAGTTTTCAGATGTGATTTCCCTATGGTGAGAGAATCTTTATGTTACTTTATGCCTTTATCTTTCTTCTCTTTGCTTTCAGTTATCACAACTTTAGAGTTATTAGAACCTTGAATAGCTTTCTCATATTTTCTTAAAAATATCTATCTTAGTAGCACGGTATAAATATGTGCCTGTAGTGAAAACAACAGCACTGATTTTTAATAGAGGTATTGACAGCATTATAAAAAGCATCTTGAAAGAATGAACTTTCTGCATTGTTTTAGAAGAATATATTAATAATTCTCTAGTATGTGGAATTCAGCTTTATATTCTTTAACTAGAAATCATTTTAATAAGATTTAAAAAAATAGTTATTTAAATGTCAGTCATTTGAACTTTCCCAATACACATAGAGTATATGTTACTGTCTCTTAGATTACAAAGTAACATTCAAACTTTATATATGTAACTGCAACATTTACTCTCAAATCAGAAATATCTGAATTTGAAATTAATTAAAATGTCTTTTCCCAGAGTTGGAAGAGAGCAACAAAGATTTTCATTCATGTCCATTCAACTTCCTTTCCTCCACATTGGAAGAACAGAAAAGGGAGGCTGTGTTGACAATGACAGCTGAAAACCAAGGGACTGAGAAGCTTATACTTATCTTGACAGTTTTCTCTGGATACTATTGGCTCAGGCACCGTTCAGTGTCGAAAGACACCCTAAAGACACAGGACTGAAACACCTTTGCTACAAGCTAATACTAGAGCATTGTCTTTGTGGTCCTTTACACAATCTGTCACTTAGATGCTGCAGCTTTTCATCTCTTCCAATTCTCTTTTCCAATGACCGCAGCAGCAAGTCAAAGGGATGCCCACTGTCTGTGGTAACAGAGAAATAAGTCCTAAAAAGCATACACCAAGTGAATGGCCCATGCCTCAGTAATTGTATGAAAAACAATATATGCCCATGGCAGGGGGGTTGAAACTAGCTGATCTTTGAGGTTGTTTCCAACCCAAAACATTCTGTGATTTTATGATTCCATGATTATATTCCAAATTTCAATGAACAACAAAGCACTCCTTTCCACGTATTGAATCTAAATTCTGAACAGGTGCATTATACTGTGTTTGCTACACATAAGTGTTTAAATAATTTGTATTCCATTTTATTGTACTACTGAGGCTTTCTGTTGGGAGTTGCCTAAATGTAAATAAAGATGAACTGCGGCATTCCTCCACCACCTCTCCCCCCCACCCCTTGCCTGCCTTTCATCATAAAAACGGTAATCAATCCTGGGGCAATTTATTAGCAGTTAAAACTTACCTTCCTGAGATAAACCTAAACCTAAATGCACATGAAAATAAGGTGTGGCCCTTAGGTTATGACAGTTTAACAGTACAGTCCATTATTGTGCTTAAAGGTGACCTATTTATAATGCTCATTATCTGTCTCTTCCAATCTGACATTGTGTTTAGCTGACTTACTCTTTCTCTGTTGCATGGTTCCATGGATTCTCATGCTGATTCCTATTCCTGACTACCACAACTATTCTCTTAGTTGCTGCAGACCAATTTTCAGTAAATTTTCATATTCCTGTGCATTGCATCCTGTGCAGTTACTGGAGATCATTAACAGGTTTGCTGAGGGCTGAATTCTGAATAGTGGATAGCCAAGCCTTCAAATGAAGCATGATGTGCTCCCACATTACATACCAGCATGTCCATGCAGTTAAGTATTTGTCTTATAATTTCTGTCTGCATATATATATATATGTACTGAAATAATGTGTACTTTTTACACTGTATGTATCTTGTAAATGTGATACAAGCATCTCTTCTTTGTATACTAACCTTAAAAGTTTTGACTGCCTTGCCTAAGCAGACTGGGAGAACTCGGGGGGGTCAGTTTTCCCTCCCTGTCGTACTGGATTCGGAGTACTTCCCCACTACACACATATATCTTACTAATGAGTCCAGAATTGCCTCAGAAGAGATTTAGTCCCAAGGTTGCTAAACTTTATTTATATTGCCACTTGTGCATATGAACACTTCTGCAGTTCTTAAAAACCAAATTTATTCTCATTACTCAATTGGGACATCAGCATAGCAACTGGTGTAACCATCTGTCCATCTCAGGGACACTTTCACGGTCTCTTTTTGCCAGAGAGTGGAAGACTCTGAAGCCATATAAAACTTCAAAGTATAACACTTTCACTTATTGAGTATCACATACAAAAGATAGCTAACATGACAGCTAGCATTAACAAGTCACTAGGCTACACACGAACAAACTTACCAGTGTAAGATATCCACTGGCATTGCTAGTAGGCAGTAGTTTATCTAATAGGAAAGGGTTGGCATCTGCTGCTCCCTGAAATGGGACTTCAGAGTCATAGAGTTGCTTTATACTACTGTTTGGGGTATTTTCCCTGTAGCTTTCTGTATCATTCTTTACTGTTTGGGGTTGTGCTTTTTCTCTCTTGAATCCTGTTGACATGTAGTCCTCATACAACAGTTTTACTTCTGTCTAATATATATTGCATGGTACTACTCAAACGTTCTTACAATTTATCTGATCACAGAATAGCTTCCTCAGAAGCCTTAACCATGGTTACAAAGTTGTGCCATGCCTTGGGTCAAGACAGCTGACTCACAACATATCCATTAAGGTTATATTAACCCCAACTATTAGGAACTAATCTGACTAGATGTATGAATCCCTACTCCAGAGTTACTCATCTCCAGTAGCAGCAGCACCTATGTGTTGCAGTCATTCCCTAGAGTAGGCCACTGCAGACTAACTTCTCTTCCCCTAACTTTTGGGTACATCCATATGATGTTTTAGTTCTTCTGAATCACAGAAATACAGAATCACAGAATGGTGAACAGTCCATACACTGTGCTTAAAACATTTAGTATTTCTCACTCTGGCCTACCAGTGAGTAGGCTGGGCGTGTACAATCATGTTGGGAGAGAACATAGCCAGGACAAGTGACCCGAGGTGTCTACACCATATGACATCACATGGAGGGGGAGGGGGGTGTTTACTGTGTCTTCATCTCAACCCATACATTTTCTCACTTTTACGCTGCTGATTCACTACATCTCACTGAAAGGGTTGAGTGAGCACTTGTGTAGTGCTTAGCAGCCTACCAGTGTTAAACCACAAGTACTCTTTGCAAATTTTTAAGTACTCAAGAAACACTAAAGAGTTTGTTTCACATATCTTCAAGTAGTTGAATGTAGTGTTTTAATAATTAACTGGGTTTTTTAAGTGCTATTAGCTGATGCTTCAGTGTTACAGTGCCTTCCAGTATCAGGACAGATCATGTATTTGTAAAACAAATATTTGAGATATTGATTTCAGAGCTACCAGAGATCAAATGGGTATTCATAATCTTTTTATGTTCTAATAAAACAATGTACAACTTTAATTGCATTAGAGTCAGACTTGCAACCACATGGAACCATATGTCTGCTCTTTTTACATTAGTGCTTTGTCTAACTTCATATGACTTCCAAAACTAACACTTTCACAGTATCAAACGCTAAATTATTTAAAATATGTTTTCACAAATGTTTTTTGTTTGTTTGTTTGTTTTCCAAAGAACTGGGTTTCATTCTGAAGCTGAGTGATTTTTTGTTGTTTTTACTATGGAATGTAATCAACCAGAGAAAAGCAGAAGATCCTAGGCATTGCCAGGATCCTCTTTGTCTTCTACTCTCTAATTAGACATGTTCATAAAGTCTCAATTACCTGCAAATACTTCTGTCTAAATAATTTATCTTTCTCTGTAGTCTTATCTAATTGGATGAGGAAAGCATATATATCTGTATCTGAGCCTCTACAGATTATTTTCTGAGGATACTCAAACTCCCAGTAGTCCACGAATCACTTTCTGTACTATCCTTATTCCACTTGTTGCTTTCTCTTTTTACCCTGCTATCTCTGAACTGTACATCCTTATTCCACAATAGCTGGTCCTTTAACTTTATGCCCTATGCAAAATACTTTTAAGAAATATATGCTTTCCTGATTTCCACAAGTTGAGTATCCAGTCTTTCTTTCATATGATTTTATGGGTGTCATGGCTGAAAAGTAGCAATTTCATTGAAGGTCATGTGTGATGCTAAGTCTTGTGATTAAAAAATACATATTGGCATCTATAGGTAAGCATTTCAGGTCACCAAGTCCTCATAAGGTTCATAATACAATTTAGTTTGGAAGACACCTGTGTGTGTTGCATATGCAAATCTAGAAACAATACTCTAAGTGTAGCTTCATGAGTGTTAAGTGAAGGGAAGAAATTACAGTTCTTGTCCATGCGACAATTTATCTGTTATTACAGATCAGTATGTGATTTAATTTCACTGATTTTCTATCTGAGACACAGGTCTTCATATTTATGTTTGCTGAAGTTCATTGGATCCCTGTACTCTAATTCATTCTGCTGTTTGAGGTACTGACAAAAAAAAATAAATCTCTGAATCCATCTATGAATACTACTTGGGAGCAGAATCTGAGATAATGAGAATCCACAGAAGTGTAGGGTTAGTTAAATATGATCATTATTCATGCTTATCATATTTGTGGGCATGTCCCAGACATAGATGATCCCTAATGTAGAAGTAAAAACTGGAAGACAGTCACTTTCTAAATAGTTTCTAATCTATTACAATGATGGGCATGTAGAAATAAAAAATGAATTAACAATGGCTTGTATTTACAGATAGTTGTGAAAATGTAACAGGACCAAGGCATTGACATTTCTTTCTATATATTTTGTGCACATGCTTTCAAATTCCCTTTTCCTTTGTGTGGAGGGGCTGTGTAGATAAATACGCTAGCTTTGGAGGTGCTTAAACACCATTAAATGAGAAGGCATAAATTACCTGAGAAAAAACAGTCTTTACAATTTACTTTAAAAAGATGAAAAATGGAAGGAAATTGTCCTGGTTTTCTGTGGGGATAGAACTCATTTTCACAAGGAGCAAGTGACACAAACTAGCCAAAGGGGTATTACATACCATAATGTCATGTTCTGTATATAACTGGGGGAGTTAGCTGGGGGAAAGGGATTGCTACTTAGGCACAGACTGGACTCTTGAGCTCCAGGGGTAAGTAAATTGCATTGTGTATCATTCACTTTGTATATTTTTCTACAATTATTGCTAACATTTTTTTCGTTTTCCTTTGCTATCTAAGAAGGCTGTCCTTATCCCAACCGTGAGTTTTACCTTTTTTGTTTAATTCTCGTCCCCATCCCACTGGGAATGGGGAGAAGTGACTCAGTGGCCACATGGTGCTTACGTGATGGCATGGGCTAAACCATGAGAGAAATGCAGGGTGTTTACATAAAGTTTTATATAGATTTTCTAGAGGAAAACATTCATACATGCAATATTAAACTTTTTTTTTTTTTTAATTCTAGTTAAGTATTAAGGGCTGGAGCTGACTTGAGAATAACAGCTTAATTCTGTGCGAAATATTGAGGTGGCAAAATGTCAGGCTTCCACATTGAAATTGCATCAGCTGCAGTTTTGACTTGAAGTGACCAAATTTTCTGGACCTTCTAATCATTATCCTTTTTTAGAAAGCCCAGCTGGGATTCAAAACATTTCTTGTTTGGAACTTTATCAAAATGTCAGTCGTTGAGGCAAGCTGCTTTGGTGTGGGCCCGGCCTGCAGGGGAGTGGCAGATCTTGGCACACAGGAGGTTTTCCTGGAGCAGGGAAATGGTGGGGGAGCAGAGAGACTTTCCAGGAGCTGACAGTTCCCAAGGGAGGTGGTGACACTGCCTGACCGTTGCCAGAGCTATAGTGGCCACCCCCATTTGAATGTGAAATTGTGCTGCCCTCAAGTGAGCCACATGAGTAAAATCTGCCTGGAACAGAGGCCCATGGCTGGGTTTTTGACTTGTCAAGGCCTGGAAAATTGACTACATCGGTCCACTGCTACAAACACACACACGCAAGCACTACATACTGTGGTGGAATGAACTACTGGTTGGCCAGAAACATATCCTCTAAAAGGTGCCACTGCCTGAAACACCATCTTAGGCCTTGAAAAACATTCTGTGGCAACATGATACCCCAGAAGAAATTGATTCAGAAAATTGGACTTATTTCAGAAGTAATTCATAAACTCCCGGGTAAAGAAATATGGCATTGCGTGGATGCATCACATCTATCACCCACAAGTCTCTGGAAAGACCTAGAGATATAATGGATCAATAAACACTAAGATAAGAACATTGGGCAATGAGGCATGGAAGTAGTGGGATACAAGTTTCCCAGAAGACACGTGGCTGGTTAACACCAGAGGATCTGTTACTCATTCTGGTCCCGCCTAAGCAAAACCCCTACAGGCTGTGGGAGGAGATGAGGTCCCCATATTGCACTTAAGGAAGTGGCTGGCCAAAGTGTTATAGATGGAGCCAATTTGGCTGCAGGTTCATAACAATTCTTTCTTTGTTTGTTGGGGATTTGGTTTTTTTTTTTTCTTCTGCTTTATCGAATCACTCAGAGTGTCTCTGTGTAAAAGGCTAAGTATTCAATTTACCTAATAAAACATGATGGGGTTTGGGGTTTTTGTTGGGGTTTTCCGTGGGTTTTTTTTTTGTTTGTTTGTTTTTTGTTGTTGGTTGGGGGTTTTGTTGTTGTTTGGTTTTGTTGTTGTTTGGTTAGGGTTTTTAACCTTCAATGACATTCATGAATTTGCTCCAGAGACACAGGCATCTCAAAGGACTGAGTGTTTCGTGGTCCAAGCACAGCCTGAAGGAACAGTTGAGTTGGGTACTTTATTTGTTCTAGTGGTGCAGTAATAAGAAAAGTTGTTGTCAATTCTCCTAAACATAGTTGTTATTTTTCTTCAGAACTACCCTGACAAATTTCACTAGCTCTTCTAGAAGAACATTATGAGCCACAACTCTAATTTTTTTTTAATTGCCAAAAGTGATTACACTAGCTTTAGGGCTTTTTGGGCTGCTATCCCATTCTACCCATGACCCAATTAATTTATAATTTTCTTTTGAAAGAAAACAGTTCTGTTTGCTGCTTACCCTTTCCTAAAAGGTCAAGGGTCCTGTGTGTGTAGGATGGAAAACACACACCCTGTAATGAGAAACAGTATCTATTTGACATTCTATGGCATTTGGCTTTTGTTTGTCTTGTAAATCTGTACTTTCAAAAGCAAGCTTAAAAACATTTTTGCTATTTTATATATGCTTATTATTACCCGTTCTTGCTCTATTTGAATTATTCCCACTTATTAGTCCATATAAAAGACATCTGTACTCTAAGTTTATTTATTTATTGGGGTGAGAAGCATCTGGGGAAATCCTTTGGGGTCTTTTACTTAATAGAGAAATTGGAAGTGTCACTTAGGACCTTAACCTCGAGTTTTCATCAATCTATGATTTTTACTGTGAGTGATCAGATTTGAGGTAAAGATTTTTTTTTTTAATTATAATTTATGAGCTGATAGTACTTTATCACAATAAAAAGAAGAGGGTCTCACCTGGTCCTGTAAAGTCTTTTTCTTGTAAAAGGGATAACTGAAATTTGGGAGGTTCTATAAGCAGGAGTAAATGTCGCTATTCATTTTCTGGATCCATTGGTGTCTTTCAAGATATACAGAGCTCTAGATATGGGCAGTTGTTTGCTACCTTCCCTGTTATAGAAACCTTAACTGATTTTTTTTTTTTCACAGAATCGCAGAATGTTAGGAGTTGGAATCAGCAAAAATCATAGGCTTGTAAATGGCTGTCACTGACTTGTGACTAAGCATTTCAAAAAGGAACCTGGGCATTTGCTTAAATATCCTCCTAAACTTCAAAAAAAAATGTTTCTAAGATCAAAATGACCTGATAGGCAGAGTGGAAGGGAAAGCAGATGCAAAGAACTGCTAGCTTACGGGTAAGAGAGGACCTGGAAAACTTTTTCTTCATAACTATGCTATGCACTATAACTTACAGCTTTTGGGAGTCTGTTGTTAATTTACATTTCTGAATTATATGTGAGATTGTAAAGCCAATTTTTATTTCCTCCCTTGGGCTAGGCAAGAGCATGCTATATTAATTCAAGTTTCTTTTTTCTACCATTGAAAAACAAAAATGTACAATTTACAGATTTCCAAGTAATCCTGTCTTTTGAAAGCATATGGAAAATTCATTAACTGTAGTTAAGGTCATTCTGCTAAAGACCATGCTGGGTAACAGAGGTGATTACAAGCATCACCGGGAAGACATAAATAGCATTTCATGGGACATGAGGGGGACAAGAAAACCCATGTTCTGCTTTACCATCTGTGGAAGTGGCCTAATGAGGAATAAATGTTGCTTGAGCGATACGCTGGTATTTCTCCTCTCTGTTCAGCAGTACTGACTGGTGGCAGTATGAATCAAATAGCATGGAGAAATTCTGTGTGCCAGATGGCAAGATCAGGTCCTGCAATTAGTATTTTTAAACAATGCTGGAAAGAGCCCTAAATTCTTTCCTGGTGCTAGTCTGAGAACTCGAAGAGTTTGAAAGTGACTGTGACAGTGTTTGGATGATGCCAATGATAAGCAAGAACTAACACCACTGTCTTACGGGAATTATTGCAGTAATACATGGGATACAAGATAGTTTAAGTGGTTGGGAGTTTAAGGGAATGGGATTTAGAGGTTGGATTTAGGAAAACACAGGGGGCGATATGAACAGGTAGTTCAATAATAGTATATTATTTAACACATAATCTAAGTTAAATTGGTTACTCTACTGCAAATCAATGCATTGGCCTAAATAATGAACTATCTGTTCACCTTGTGCTTGTGATTTCCTAAGTACAACACAATTTACCACCGTATTATAACATACTAACAAGTTATGTTGATGTCTCTTGCTTCATCATACAATCTTCTGCAGTTTTGTCAGGTAAACCAACAGTCAATACAGTGATTTAACTACTAAATGAACTTTCTATTACTAGAAATGTAGATCCTAATAGTTTTATCTTCTTACCCTCCTTTCTTTTTTACTTCTGAAATGATAGCTGCTACTAAGAGCTCTTCCAAAATTTAAACAGAAAGATGAATCTTTTCCCACTATAACACTAATGGTGGCTGACATTTTGCAATAGTAATAATTTGTAATAACTGAAAATTAACTAAGCCAAAAATATTTAAAAAGAAGCCTCAGCATTCTGAAATGTTTACGTGCACTGATTTTTGTAGTTGATACAGTGTGTTTTCTTAAGGAAAAAAAAACAAAACAAAACACGAAATCCACATGTGTTCCAGAATGTAAAAATCTAAAAATCAAGATATTCCACATCCCACCCTCCTAAGTGGATTAAGGGGATCTATAATGAGTAATTCATCCTGTAGCACATGCACAAAGCAATTAGACTTCCTATTCGGTGGCATTGGGTCACATATCTCTAACTGAAACTGCATGGAAAAATCTGTGTCTATCATCACACCCAGTAAAATTGCATTTAATAATTAATGTTTGCAAACCTGTTCCAAGGTGTGATGCATACTGTGCACTACTGTGACCACTTCCCTGGTTTATCATGGCTCTTATTTCTATTCAAAAACTTTTGCTTCAACTGCACTCCCACCACTTCTTTCTGCCCTTTGTGTAAGCTGAACTTTGGAACTGGTTTTGACAGTTCATATAGTTAAGCAGTGAGTAGCTGACTGTAATGTAGGTCAAGGATGATTAACAACTTCACTTATTTTTTATCAGTTTTCCAAGATTAATTACCAGAGGTGGTTATTAGCTAGCTTATTAAAAAAAAAAAAAGAAAAAAAGCAAAACAAACAAACATAAACCTCTGTAGAGAATGAATAGCCTTATATTTAAACAGCAGGGTTCAAGATCAAAGGATTCAAAGTCAGTTGACAGCTCTACCACAGTCTTATGATAATGTGCAGTAGTTACCAAAATAAATGCACTGTATGCACAAGCTGAGTACAACTTGGGTCTTTCTGGAAGGAATGGTGGACTTACAGTAATAAAGCCTTTCTTTCGCCCTTTTATCTTGCATAGGGATCCACAAACTTGGTGTGGTGAATTCCATCTTCAGCGGCAGTGAAAGTTACAGCTGTACAGATAGTGCATGACTTCAGAAGGTCCAAAGTCTCAATGGTTACTGACACATAATCTAAAACCATTTTCACACAGGTACACTTCTAGATATGCAAAATTTACCACAGATTTTAAACTTCCAATAGTTTTTCTCTTGGAAGGACTTGATTTTCAAAAGCAGAAAGCAACAATTGGGCCACTATAGGTGCCTTAAGATGGTTGGCTATCCAGAACTTCAAAAAAATTTTAGCAGTAGAGGATAGGATAGAATGAGAACATAACTCCTCAAGGAGTAGAATTTACTGTAAGCCACTAAAATAATACAATAAATAAAATGGCAAATTAGTCTATATTAGTCAAGTGCCTCCTCTCCATGCTCAATCCCTTCCTGTTTATAGCTTTTAGATGCAGTATGCTAAAAAAAAAAAAAAATAGAGCCATTTCTTCATTGATGTTTTGTTTACTAGCACTTTCATATAAGTTTAATGAACTTTTAGATCCTTTATGACACTTTTCAGTTCAGAATACAGGCAGATTTGGTTGCAGAGTATATGGTAAGAATAAATTAATTTGTTAGAAACTATTTCCATATAGAAAACTTTTGGGCTTGGAAATAATTCAGTCAGGCATCATATATACCCTCTATTTTATAGCTCAATGTTTTTCATAGAATCACAGGTTGGTTTGGGTTGGAAGGGACCTCCAAGACCATCTAGTTCCAATCGCCGGCCATGGGCAGGGACACCCTCCACTAGACCAGGTTGCCCTAAGCCCCATCCAACCTGGCCTTGGACACTGCCAGGGAGGGGGCAGCCACAGCTTCTCTGGACAGCCTGTGCCAGGGCCTCACCACCCTCACAATGTAGAATTTCTTCCTAATATCCAATTCAAATCCATCCTCTCCTACACCTTAAAGACCTTTGATGTAGACACGAACTAGTTTCAGTAGGCACATATTAGTTTGACATGTTTAGAATTTTTAGTTTCGGCAGGTTTAGCTAAAAGACTGGATATTAGTAGAGAAGAACAAATTATTAGCTAGCATATGTCTTTTAACAGAAGGGCCTTGCCCAGTAACAGGGATGAGATAACAGAGGCTGCTAGAAAAGATAAGCAGGGATATGAAGCAGTTTCAGAAGACAACTGTTGCTGACTTAGGAAAAGGAGACCATCTAAATAACATGCAAACAAAACCATATACCTCCTCAATAAGAAAGCTGTTTTGGTTCTTTTCCATAAAAATAAGCCAAAATACATTCAACAAGCTCAGCCTCCGAACATTTATAACAGAGCAGGTGACAAAGTATAAAACTGTTGATTAGTTTCAATTAGGAAGTGGTCACAAGGTGTGCCTAAACAATTAAAAGGGAAAAAGTATCTACATTGCTCTGTAAATTAAAACAAAAGTGGTTCAAGTTTCTGTTTAATTGCCGTGGTAATGCTGCTTTTTATTTGAAATGTAGCTTGGAAGGAAAATCTGACATTCATGAGGTGAGTGAAATGTGGTCTAGAATCAAAAAGAATGAGACATTTCCTGCTACGGAGATATTTGAAAGGGATAGTGCAAGCTTTTCCTAGGAATTAACTTTTTATTTGGAGTGTAACATGGTGAATCTGATGCAGTGTGTCTAGCAGTTATAAAGTTAAGTGTATGATCCTGAAAAAGGAGTGAGAAATTTGAGGGGTGAATCTAAAAGGCTGTTGTGAAGGTAGCAGTAGTTAAAAAAAATGTGCTGTAGGGTGGCTTGTGTTTTGTAGGTATGTTTTGACAGGTGTTCTACTGGGCTGTAAACTGATATTATAACTTCGGTTTATGGGGGCATTTTTAGTGTCAAATAATTCAGTCATCTTTCATAGGAAGAAATGTTTTCCAAATTGAGGGAGAAACCTGAAGTTAATGGTTATGAAGTTCTGATTGTTGTACTAGAATGCAAGCAAGTTTCAGGGTTTATGTTTTCAATTGTACACTTGCATGAAGAGCAAAACTTATATCTGTCGCTATAGAACACTCATGTAAATACTTAATCTTACTGACTGCTTATAAGTCTTCATAAAGTTCTGTCCAGTGTATGTTATTCTTTTTCTGTTATTTACATGCCCTGATATCTGAACTTCAAATAAATTCCCAACTGTGTCTGTTGCCCTGTGTGTTTAGAAATACATGGTTTTAAGCAGGAATCTAAGTATTAATCTCTATTAAACGGCTCCATGGTTCTGAACAAATGACTTGGATGTATATCTAGGAAAACCCCACCATTTTCTTGTATTATTAGTACTCAAGTCCCATACCTCAAGCATATATTTAAAGCTGTGTTGCATATTGAGGCCCTTGCATTGATTTGTGTGACTCTTCAATCGCATTAAGTAAAGGCATCAATGTTTGTTGTAAACAAATCATCCCAAAATTAGCAATTCCTCCTCAGTCTAGTAGTTGCAAAAGTGAGGTAGTCTTTGGCAAAAACACAAGTAGGCTGTTTGAATGCAAATCACGAAGACGAAAGAGATGCTTTGGTGCATTCACTAGAGTCAGCGAGGCTTTAGGCTGCCTATTATTGTGGCAGAAGTAGTCCATTAAGCAGTCTTTTGTAACTTGGAAATTAAGCTCAGCCTTTTTTGTCCTTTTGCTGGTGAACAGACAAGTGCGCACACTTGTGCCTCCACCCGCCCTGTAATTCTTATAAGCAGTAAACTAATGCAGGACTGTACCAAATGTTACAAGAAGCTTTGCTGCACGGCATCCAAGGCCATGAAGACTTTCCAGACTAGGCTTTGAAACTTATATTTCTCAGTGATTCAGGTTCTTCATAGTACAGGTATCCAAAAGTTCTGTCTCATCTGTATCTGGTTGGTATTTGTTGTCACCTGCAGCCGCCAACCCTATCTAATTTAATGAGCAGAAGCAGATGAAGCCCTGCGACTGACACTTTCTGACTGCACTGTGAAAGCTGCTGCGAAAAGGCAGCGTCTCCTCCTAAAGTTTCCCTGATCCTTTACTGCCTTGGAAATCCTTGGTCGTCGAAGTGCCGCTGTATTGCTAATGTTTTTAAAGTTAAGCTTGCAGTCCTCTGACAAATCAGAGTAGAACTAAATAGCCCAGACTTCTACCTTTCATCTACTGTCTGCGTGGAAGCCTTTTGTTTTAATAACAAAAGGCGTCTCACGTGGTCGGTTACCCTCGTGGATAAATCACTGTTTTGCACTGAAATCTTTCTCTAGCGACTCAGTGCTCACCGTATGGATTATATGCCAGATTTGTGTGTATTAGGACAAATAGCAAGAGCTGATGATGTTTCATTGTTCGCATCCTTTCCTGCACTGATTTCCGATAATGGTTATAACTTTTGTTAGTCACTGAGATATTGCAAAGCAAGGACTATCTCCCAGAATATATATGGTTAACTTAAATACCATGTGTTTAAGTCTGTATTTTACCTGCAGTACTGTTCACATTCTACCTGGCATATGTGTCCACTGCCATGTTATTGTGATGCTTTACTTTTTGTACTCTTTACTTGTTTGGAATATTTTTTTCCTAAGTATCTTGTGTGTGAATTCTTTTCAATACTTTTATTTATTTCCCCTGTGTGGTTGTAAATCAGCAATAGCAACTGTTTTCCAGAAGGGATCTATCTACTTGATCAATTTCAGGCCTAATTAGCTTAGCAAAAAAGTAAAGTGTTACAAACATACAGTCATCTACACTGCTGCAGCTGCATTCATGCTGAGATAGCTGTGTGGCATCAACCACTGCCTTAGGGAAAGGTGATTTGGAAGGTGCGGGAAGGCACTTTAAATTTCAGGATTACTTATGTTTTCCAAGTCTGAAGTAGCAACATGTTATGAGTGGCAAATAGAAAACTGAAGATCTTTCCAGGGTGAGGGTGGGAAAGTTGCTGGCAGTAGTTGCTGCTACCCCTGTAGTAACATGGATCTGGTAATGAGCATCCTAAGGTGAGAGATGGTGCTGGATTGATTCCAATATATATCTCCAACTGGAGTTGCACTTCCTTAATTGTTCTACCTTCTACCAACATTCATGGATGTTGGATGCACTCTCATTATTAGTGTTTAAATCCTTACTAATACTCAAGGTTACGTCCCTTTTAGGAACCATTAACATCCTTTTGTGGTTTTGCTTATGATGGGAAGAGTGAGTGGCTTCTACTGCCATCCTGGCTTTATAATTTTTTGTCCATAGTGCAACATTATCACACAAACATACATATAGAGGGGAAAATTCAGATTCATAAAGCTTATCTGGTTGGCCACAGAGGTAAGTACTTTGCTGCTCCTTTATGCAACAGATAACTGGGGTACTGGAGCCACTTCAGCGTACACAGGTTTGGAACACATTATCTGAAAAGCCAGATTTGATGGGGTTTTAACCATAGCAACATTTCTTTTGCACAAATGGTGTGTGTGTATGGTATCAACCCCACAGTTCCTTGAAGAATATAGCACAGTGGCCAAGCTGGTGATATGCAAGTCCTTTTGTTACTCTGGTTCTTGGCATTCTTGTGCTTCTGTTTCCTATCTTTACTTAAATATTATAATCAAAATCTTGATGCGAGCCATGTGGTAAAAGGAATAAATACATTACATAAAGTAAACTCATCTGGGTTGTGTGGGAACTGGGGATAAGAGATGTGAATCTTAGGAATAGTTGAGATAGTATCTCTAGCTACAATTAAGCAAGAAACTACAAGCCCTGCTAAAATCATGCCTTTTGAGAACAACAGTAGAGTTTCCTACTGGAAATAAATCTTTTTCAGCTCCCCTTATTCAAGGCATTCTCTCTCCCCTACCTCCCAAGGCTTATGAATAAGGAAAAGGAGTCTTTTTCTAATAAATCTAAGCAATGATGATAAGACACATCTAAGTCTTGCGCACTTGATCTTTGGGTCAAATTTTAGAAAGTGCGATGAGGATTCTCAGATATATAATCAGTTACAGATTTTCACCTCACTGTTTTGCTCATGAATGTACAAACACTTCAGCCTGAGTTTACATGATGTCTGCTGATTGTGTCACTTGTGATAAAAAATAAAGTGTATAGTGTTTTAAAATTCATGCTTTACTTGTAATAGGATGAGCATGGTTCTTGCTAAATGAAAGAGGGGAAAAGCTGGAGGACAGTAACTAGCAGTGCTTCTCAAGGGGCAAATACTGGGTCCGGTCCTGTCCAATGTATTTATAAATTATCTGGATGATGGGGCAGAGTATACCCTCAACCAGAGTTATGACAACTTTTTTTGAATTCTTGTCTTATCCAATCTTTTGATTGCTTTATAAATAAAGATTGAATTCTGAAGACAATAGCATTTACCTCTGCCTCAAAGTGCAAGCCCTTGTGTCTAACTTTTAGAAATTGTAAGTTCGGGCCACAGGACTGCGTTCTATATCCACTCATGTTTTTCTGGCGCTGTGCTATGGGCTTACATAATTGCAATCTTTTTAGATGTTGTTTTCACAATTATTATTTTCAAGCCATTTCTCCTAATCTAAAAGCAGTAATCTGTGTCCATTATGCTCAAAACAGATAATGTTCTAGACTAGCTAAGCTTACATAGAATTTGTACAAAAGATTAAATTATATTGCATAATACTGACAGAAATGTTTTTCTGATATTGATTTCAGTGCAGTGTGGATATGTAGATCGACTTGATTTTTGAAGTATTGAGGGGTGCATGAAATGCTCCAAAATAAGCAAATCTCACACAGAGAAGAAAGGGGCTTTTGTTAGCTAAGATAGAGGGAAGATGGGTTTACAAATTTCTAACATGCATTTGGATGAACTTTGACTATTAAGGTGAAAATCCTTAGGAAACTGATGTTAAATCCACTGAAATATTAATTTCCATGCTTTTGTCTAGTTTGACTTCGACATGTCTCCAGCAACATATCCTGTACTTAAATCAACCCTGATGAGTTCATCTGCAATCAGGTCTGACAAGGTATTATATGCTTGTGTCTGGTTTATATTGCTGTTTGTCACTTGCATGCTGCTTCTCACTAGAAAATGTGGGCAAGCCTCTAGCAGTCTTCAGAATTTCAATGGCTTCCTCCCCCNTTGGATTGAATTCCTAAACATATAGACTAACGATTTTTCTTTTTTTTAAGCAAACTGTTGTGATTCCTCAGTAGTAACTAAGGTCTTTAGAAGCAGGAAAAATTGGACAATGGACTAGAACTCGGAGCCTCTTCTACATTACCTTAATCTCTGAAAATCTTGGGATGTTAACCAGTTTAATCCTAACTGGAATGGAACTAGAAATACAGTTGTATAACCACAGTGTAGAAGTGATGACTCTCTAATTACTGATAGGAAGGGGAAAGGTGTTCTCCCTCTGTTCCATATAGAGTTTGCAAGCAATGTATAAAATTAATTCCAAGATATTCACACTTTTAATGTTATCAGCAAACCATTACATTGCAAGCATTTTTAACAACCTCTTCATGTACTTATGAAGAGGTATGTCTTGCTGTGAAGCTTAGCTAAAATATTAATGGAAACATTTTTACTGAAGATACTTCTAGTTGTCATTTTTTAATTATAGAAAACATTTGTTATGGTTTAAACCCAGCCAGTAACTAGGCACCATGCAGCCATTCTCTCATCCCTGCCCCTCTTCCCCGGTGGGAGAAGGAGGAGAATGATAGGGGGTGGGGGGGAGAGGAACAACAACACTCCCGGGTCGAGATAAAGACAGTTTAATTAGATAACAAAGGGAGAGAATAAAAATATAGATTTAAAAGTGACATGCAAGTGCAATTCCTCACATGCAGAAAGAAAAAAATTAAACAATCAGTCTGCTTCCAAGAAGGGATCCTTGGGCATAATTGCTGGCTTCCCAGTTCTCCTGGGAAGCTTCCCCAGCTCTACAAAGAACATGACCCTCTGGCCAGCCTGGGCCCGCTCTCCTAGCTTATTGTATACCTGACAAGGTGTGAGAACTGACAAATCCTCGACCTCTATATACAAAGGTATAGTCAATATAAAGTGTGTGTATATATAAAGTAGTAGTATAAAGGTATAAAGTCAGTAGATGCTATAACTCTTCTGCAACAATTAACCAATCAGTTTTTTATCAACACTGCTCTCATCCTAAACCCCAAACACAGCACTATACTGGCTCCTACAAAAAAGTTCTCTATTTCAGCTGAAAGCAGGAAAACATTGAACTACAAAAGTCGTAACTTTCTTGGGGTTAGGAGGAATGGAGGAATAATCTAGCCCTTAAACAACAAACCCAACCCAAAACATGTAAAATAGTGCTTTCCATGTAAGAATAAATGAAAACTGTTTTGCACCTGAAAAATCTTAATTACAAAAAATTTGTTATATCAGCCCCTCCTAATAATTGGTCTTCCAAACATTTTCCAAAACTCTACCACAAGCTATATCATGACATTGTACCAAAAAAAGGAAAATTTTACTCCAACTTCCTTCTCCCTAACTCTGAGCTGTAGTGGCGCCTTACAGGAATTGCAATTAGAGTTTCTAGTGATGTGATTCCCTTTGGCAGATTCCCCAGCCCACAAGAGATCCCAGGTTGCTCCAGATCTAGTCTGCGCTCCCTTGGCTGACCACAGAGTAGTTCACAGCTGTGGGGTTTTCAGCACTATGCATTTTTTATTCCTCGTCCCATGCCTGTGCCAAAGGTTGGTTGTGTTTTGGTCGGCTTTTTTGGTTAGGTTCCCACCCCTACACACACCTTTCCCCCATTGCTACAATTTCTATATGTTCTGCTAACATTATTTTGGTAAGAATTAACACCTTAACACCTCATCCTGTTCCCACTTTCAAGGTCTTTCCTGTCACAACGGGCTCACAACTAAACTTAAGTTGTAGAATGAGATTTTTTTTGCAAAGAATAAATGTTTGTTACCACTATCGATATAAAGCTGTTATTGTACAATATGAAGACAAAGAAAGTAGGTCAGCACTACATAGCTGATTAATGTTTTAAGATAACCACTGAGACAAGTGCAAGAATGCTGCAGGCAGGTCAAGAAAAGGTCAAACCAAGCAATTGGTACAAAGCATGGTCTGGAGGCCTTGAAAACTCAGTAAAGTCCTGTGGCCAATTACTGGCAATAGCAATGTTCTATTACAGGACTACACAACTGCCAGATGTAACAGCTGAATAAACAGTCTACCCTTATCACCTTCACTATGCTCCAGAAACACTCAGGACTGGACTCTTCCCAGTGGCAAAGAACAGCCTAAATGGTAGAGCCTCTCTGGCACAGCTGTTCTGGCTGCAGGCATAGCCTCCTTTGTGTATTCCTGCACTGCTCAAAAGACAAGGTACCACCAAGAACCCAAGAATCTTAAACTTATTTCTCTTGAGCTTTCCTGGCAAATAGCTGGGCAAGAGTTGGTTTAATTTCTTTCAGTCTTCACCTTAAGTCTAAACTGAAACCATGGTAAGGCACAGAAGCAGAGAATGATTAGACCTGGATAGCTAACATGGACACCAGGTCTGACTTATCTCTCTCTGTATTCAATGTGAAGCAAAAAGCATTAATATTAATCTTGTCAAATAAGTGTCAGCAAGGAACTATGTAAAGGATGTGCAAAGTTCCAAAGGACCACAACCTTAGTACATTGTGATGCCTCAAGAAAAACAACTTAGCTCGGAGAAGTAATAAAGATCGAGAAAGAACAGGAGGTGCCTCAAGTCTGCAGAACCAACTCCTGACTTCGTTGGCAAGACAAAAGCTGAAGTTCACCAACAGGATGTGTAATTAAGAAGAGTAAATGAAGCAAACTGCCATCAAATACCTTTGAGGCCAACCAAGAAGTAATGTGAATGAGGGAGTGGGTGATAATGAGTTCTCATAATGAAAAAGCTAACCAGTTCTTGGAAACTCTAGTAATATACATATAGTTTTGTTTAAAAGCTATGTACCCTTACACTTTGGGAAAAGATATTCCTCTACGTGCCCAGCACTGCAGTAGAAAATACCTGCTTCATAGTCACCAAGATTGAGTTTTGACTGTCTTTTCATGGCATCAAATGCACCTGCATTATTTTATCTGAATGTTAAATATGGGTTTGCACTTAGTTTTGGATTTGGTGGTTTACCTTATGTGGAAGGAACTTTATGGATTAAAATTGCTGTCACTTGGCCGAATTTTACTTATCTTTAAAATCATGCAGTAAGAACAACTCTACTAATGTGTAGAGTAAGGCTTACATCAATAAGCAAACTCACTGTTTTAAAAGTTGATATTATTTGAAAGAAGGGAATAAGAATCTTTGGTTCTTCTTAACAAGCAAAATTCTTACAGCCACAACTTCATGTCAGAATGCCCTCACTTGCAGGTGGACATCTATCAGTCCTTTTCATACTGAGATATTTGGATAGACTGCTACATTGACAAACCTGGGGCTAAATGCTAGTTTTTATACTGAACTGGAGGCAAAACAGAAACACGTTGCTGCTAACACCTTGCCATGAACTTTATCATCTCAATCATTCTGTGAAATATCTGACAAATGATTTTAGAATACACTCATTAGCAGAAATGTATTAAATAAGTAATTTAATTGCAGTTATTGAGATTAGACTTCAAACATGTTTAATTCAAAATATAAGGATTTAAAAATGCTAATTAGAGATTAGTGAATACTTGAGCAGTAATCTTAGCTAATCTAAGACACCTATTCAAATGAGATCAACATACAATTAAAAACAGGAAAAAAAATGTAAAAGAGCCCTAGTTTTTGCCACGAAATGGGCCAGCAGTCCTGACAAGTTTGTTTCAAACTTCATTAGATAGCTGTAGTAGATTATTTGAAATAATAGTTGTTCTTTACAGGGCTTCTCAGTAGCTGTGTACCTGCCCATAGTGAGGGAATTGGAGCTAGATGATCACCAAGGTCCCTCCCAACACAAACCATTCTATGAGTCTGCATTAAAGGTGATCTATATTTACAGCAAATGATTTTACATTTAAATATTCTTAAAGTTTACTAGGAAGTTAATGCCTACAAACTAATTTAGTTCCAAGCATTTTGCATGTAAACACACTTTTTAGCAGTTTGTTAGCTAAGGACTCCTTATATACCTTGTTTAAAGATGACTCCTCTTAGAAATCAGCTTCTGTTAGTGCAAATAGCACTTGTGTGGAGATACTGTGATTTTAGATAGCCATAGGAAAGTGGCTTAAATGTTCAATACTTCCCCCTTAGAAGAGAGTTGGGCAAAATAGTCTATCCTTTTACTGTATCAATCACATACCCAATAACTTGGTTTGAGACTTGCTAGGTGACTTTGTTCATCCTTGTTTCTTTGAAAGAACGGGAACCTTGCTATCACTCCCAGTGCAAGAAGACAGTCCCTTAAAGCATGTAACTTACACTCACCTGGGCAGCAAGTTTTCTACAGTTGTATGAATCTAAATGCTAACATATTTAATATAGACAGAACACTATGGGAGGAGGCTTCTAATTGTCTCTCATCCTTTGCATCAAACCTGCTTGGTTTTTGGGGTTGTGCATTCAGTAGGCAACTGTGTCTTCACACACACCTTCCTCCAACATGCATAGTAGCCCCATACTAAACATTTTCTTGCCATGTTCCTGGATAATTTCACCGAGCTTTCTGCTGCAGATACCAGACATTGTACATTGAGGAACTCAGGCAGCCATGCTGAGTTATGAAAACAGCCATATGAAGATATACTGCATTACTTATCTATCTCTTGTCTGCACCATGGCCAATTTGTATATGCTTGCTAAGCTTTACTGGAAGGTGATCTTCTGCAACCACAGGTTAGTATAAGTATGAGGTTAATGTCTTCACAGAACACCCTATAGAGATTCAGTGCTACCTGTAAGATTGGAATTGAGTAAAGACATTTTCAAGCCTAGTTGTGCAAAGAAAAAAATAGCTTCTTAAACGCTGAGGGTGCAAGGTAACTCAGGTCAGTGTCTTACCTTTCTTTAATAGGCTGACCAACTGTGGAACCAGGTGGTTCTTAGGAGATTGCAGGACCATTTTTCTGATGCATGTTCACAATAATATTTAGCACTGCTTACCAGAGTTCAACTAGCCTGTTTGTTGGTTCCCATGCTGTGGGTGCGGGCTCTGGACTGGAAACCTGAACATTTGGTAGTCTTTGTTATGGAAAACACAAATGTGACTCAGCCAACCCTGGTCCTGAGGAAGGAGAAAAAGACCCCTACTAGCATCTTCCACATAGTTCATATTCGGACCTTAGGTTCTGTTTTCAGAATTTCAAATAACTGTGGGCGGGGGGTGCGAGGTGCGGAACCCTACTCTGGCAACCACTCCGTAAAACCATGTGTCTGCTACTGCTGCAGCGTCCTGCCACAGCATTAACGTGGGTGTCGTGTCCCACCGGGCAACTGAGCACCCGGCGCCGCTCCCTCCCCCGGGAGGACAGACCGAGCGAGCGGGCCCCGCGGGCCGGGATAAGGACAGTTACCGATACAGCAACAGGAGAGTGGAGCGACCACCAAGCCCGGGGCAGAATCCCCCGGGGGAGGGGAGCACGGAGCCCCAAGACAGCAACCCCAGCCACGCTCAGACTGACCCGGAGCCGTCCCTGCCCGCCCAGCCCCTTTTATAGGGCTGATGGATGTCAGGTGGTGCGGGCACAGCCGGCCAGCTCAGCTCACCTGTGACGGGGAGGCAGCTCTGGCCCGGCCCGGCCCGGCCCGGCCCGAACTGACCGTGTTATCACTGCTTGCAGTCCTGCAGCGTACGGTCACTAACGACTTGTATAGCTCTGTTAAACCAAGGTTTAATGTAGAAGCACAGTATATGTTAAGTAAAGCACCATCGATGTTGTAGACATAATTATATTTTGCAAATATTGTTTTTTAATGCAAGTTCAAGGCAGTGTAACTACAGTTCAAATGTAGAATGCAAGTAGTGTTTGAAACAGTTGGTAGTTGACTGTGATTCATCCTAGCAGTAATGCTTTCTTAACAGACAGGAGCCTGGGATTTATGCTCTGCAATATCTATTGGGAATACTGATGCATGATTAGCATAATCATTCACTCAGTCACCATTGTTCCATACAATTTCAGTAGAAAATGCTCCTTAATGCCAGCTGAGTGAATGACAATACTTTGTTAAGAACGTAGTAGGAGAGCAAAAGGTCAGGCCAAGTGTTTCTTCCTTCAACTACTTTAAATTTCAAACTTTGTCCTTAAACAGTGTATCCCTGGGTCAGCCTTGAATTTCCTCATGCTCTCCAGCTGTGTGTAGCTCATGTAAGAAACATGGTGAAGTGATATGTCACAATGCAAAATAAGGTCTCCTTCACCATGGTTCTGTGTGCAATACAAACACCTAATGGGAAGCCTGATTGCATTACCCAAGGTAGAGATTCTTTCCACATGTTCTAACAATATTTCTAGTGGAAGGTTTATGTGACCAGGTCTCTAATTTTAAAAATGAAATCACCCGGATAACTCAGTAACTAGCGTTCTCAGTCCCAGATCTCCAAAGGTCTCCAGCTAGGGGAGACAGTGGTTTCTCCCAAACTCAGGCTTGGGTTGTGCTCACAAGGTGAAATGTCTGCTTTTCAAACTTCCCTATCATCTTTGGTGACACCTGCTATGTAACTACCTTGCAACAAAAGAATATGAGTGTAAATGCTTTTGGTGTTTTCTGGCTTTGGAATAAAAAGGAGAAAGAAAAAAGAAAAACAGGTCTCTAAAGGTCAATGTCATTTTCCTTGTCCTTTACAAGATTCTCATTTCATTCAAACTGGAGATGGCTTTGAATTCAGGATCCCAGCAACTAGGAATCTCTTATGGTTAACAGCGTAGAACTCTCGGCTGGAGGCGGTCAGATGAAAATGTCAGTAGCCTTTACCTGTCCTTCAGATTTTACATGTATCCCTCTAACCTATCTGCCTGCATCCCTGATACTTAATGCTTCCTAACTTTGGTGTCCTGACTTTCTGCAATTGGTGTTACCCTGTTGCTTTTTTCTTTTCATGCTTTAATGAGGTGGAGCCTGTGGTTCTGTGGTCCCTTGGCAGTGATGGACACTCTGCAGGCTAGTCCTTTCAGAGAGCAGGGATGTTGCATGTAAGCACGTGGCTGGAAAAGCCCTTCCAAAGTTCAGCGCAGTAGCTGAATAACAGAATCTATAGAAAGTTGCTCTTTCTAGTTAAAGCAGTCAGTAGAGCATTACAGAAATCACTCTGGTGCTGCTGCCTTCCTGGGATGCTAAACAGGAGGCTACATGTATGAGAAATTTCTCAGGGGATAGAAATGCAGTTTTTAGTTGGGGTGGGTAGGTTGATTTTTTTTTGTTTTGTTTTGTGTTTGTTTTTCTTTTTTTTTTTTTTTAATGCTTCCCATTAGTATTAAAGATCTACTTAATGTCTGGATAAATTTTAAACTTCCAGGATCCCTGCCACCTTGTTAATGGCCTCTGCTTGAGCATTGCTCTGGGAAATGTTCTTTAATCATATAGGTTGTGGCCTAAGGATTATTTAAATGAAAATTTCTGCTTTGGTAAATTGCAAAATCAGCTCTGGGCTTCCTAACAGTTCTCAATGTCTCTTCCTCTATTGACTTCTCAACCAGTTTTGTTTGACTTCTCAGCAGAGTCTTTATTCACAATTTAATGACAATATATAATTCAGTGAAGAAAGTCCAAATAAGGTGTTTTTTTCTTTGTCGTGAGATGCTAGCAAAGTAATGTGAGGCCACAGCTTGGTCAGAGCTTTGCAGAATACTTGTACAGATCTCTTTTTATAAAGTTCCCCAAAGGAGACTGAGTGGCCTTCAAGATTAATACAATTCAATTTAAAAGAGCTAAAATGCATTTTAAACAGAGGCAATTCAGCCGCTGGGTCAGAGAGAACAGAAATTCAGAAGTCAAATAATCATGTTTATTTGCTCACTGTACCTGCCTTTATGAGTGATTTGCTATTTTCAGGTTTGGTTTCATGCTTTGCATTAACTTCTTGATCTGTAGCAAAGAGAAGAATTTTCTTTTAGACTTCAAAAAATTATCAGTTACCTTAGTCATGACAGTGGATCTTCCAAGTGTTTCTCTCCAGCTCCTTGTGGGTAACACACTCTGCCATCTAAATGTCTCTCCCTGTGTACAAGTTTCCCTGGGAACTGCCCTCCCCCCTTTCAAAGAACTCTATTGGGATTCTTATCCCGTCTTGAAGGAATGCAATACAAATTGAGGTAAAACAAAACAGCCAGTACCCATAGCACCAACTGAATGTTACCAGTCAATAGATTTATTATATTAAAGACATCTGTTTACAGCCTTAGATGAATATATTCTGGTTACTGTTGTCCTCATGCTAAAGGTAACTACAAGTATTTATTGAATATTTTACAAAAGGCTGTTTTTACTGTCAAATATTTGTAATTCACCTTAGCAACTGTGCTAGCCTTGAACAGAATGGAAAGAGAGAAATGCATTTAAATGTCAGGTATACAAGCACATATAGAGAGGTGTAGACTGCTTCTCTGATTACATACAGGTTCAGTCATCCGGCCAAGTTATGTGAATGATTTTTAGAATCTGTGATCATCAAGACTGAGTCTGGTTTAGTAATTCTCCTTGCTTACAGAAAAATGAAGCTTGATTTAAGCTAAATTGTTATTTTTAGAATAATGAAAGTTACCTTTTATCAAACTATCTTAATACTGCATGACTTGTAAAAAAATGCTGTTTTCAGCTGATTATTTCCTAGACTTCAGCAGTAGAATAAAAAAATCCCATCAGCCTTTGAAATGAAAAAAGATTAATATTATTATGAAGAAAAACTTACTAGACTGAATCATACAGGGTCTTAATGAACTGTTTTCAACATCTATTAATTAGTTTTTACAGGACATGGGACTATAATATTGAAAGTTACGTAGTCAGTGTATGTAATACTATCCAGCACCAGCAGGTGCATCAGATCTTGTTTTCCTTCAACTGTGAGTGACCAAGTTTGACTTGACGCTTCCCAGGTCTGTTCTTGCCCCACGGTTTAGCCCCATCCAGCACATGAGCATCGCACAGCGGCTCTCCCTCTCCTCACCCATGTGCTTGATAGGAGGGGAGTCGAAAGAAAACAGTCAACTCACATGCTGGGATAAAGACAGTTTATTGGGGCAGTAAAGAGGAAATCAACAACCTAGAAGATACAAAGCATGCAATAGACAATGTAGTTTGCTCACTGCCCAGAAGTTTGATACCCAGCCTTTCCCTGAGCAGCAACCCCTCCAGCCCCTTTACATCTGGAGCATAATGTCATGGCATGGAATACCCCTTTGGTTACTTTGCGTCAGCTGTCCTGGCTGTATCCCCTCCCAGCTTCCTGTGGAAAAATTAACTTTATCCTGGTTGAGAAGCAGGGGAGTTCTTCAGTAAGGAATTTTTGGCAATGTTATTAATTGCTTTTCTACTGAAAGAGTAGAAATAGAATTACAGAATACCTCAGAGAATGATTTAAGCCTCTATGGTAAATTTTGATCGAGTTGCATAATGTCAATTGTCATATAGCTTTATCTTCTGAAAAAATGGTAAATCTGAGGAACAAAATTAATCTCAGAGTTCTTGTAAAGATTGGTTCTGTAAGTCAAGATTGCAACATTGGGGCAAAAGAAAATGCTGGATTTTTTCCTGTAAATGTTTAAACAACAAGGAACACATCTTTGTTTTGTAACTCTCTGTGTTTTTGCAAAGTGGCTTCCTTAAGAAGCAGCTAGCAGCTACTTTGAGATCCAACAAAGTAAATCCCAGCTGGGCTCCCAAGTCCAAACTCTCAAACCCAGGTTCTGACAAGGCCGTCCGGACTAATCAGCACCGGTCACAGGCCTCTGGGAATCATATTTTAGAGAGAGAAAAATGCAAACATATTTTGCCAACAGATAAGGGAGTGAGAAGATGTAAGAAACTTTTCAGACACCAAGGTCGGTGAAGTGGGGAGGGGTGAGGAGGAGAAGGCACTGAGAGAAGATTCTCTGCAGCCTGTGGAGAATACCATGGTGGGTTGGGTGTCCCCCTGCAGCCCATAGAGGGCAAAAAGATCCCATTTTCAGCCTGTGAAGAGGTACCTGGGCCAGGCAAGAGCCCACCATGGATCAGGTCAAGGAATATGGAAGAATCTGTGACCTAGGTTGGAGCAAGCCCCTGGCAGCACCTGCAGCCCATGGAGAGAGATAAGAGACAGAGAGAGAAGCCCACACTGGAGCAGTTTTGCTGGGGGTGCTTGTAACTCTGTGGGGGACCAGGCTGGGGCCAGCAGTCTGGGACTGAGAGACTGAGAGACATTCTATGAGTTTATAGACATTCTATGAGTTTATAGAAGTGACCCATGCTGGGGCAGTTGGTGAAGAGCCGAGGCCACGTGGGAGAGGACTCACATGGAGAACATCATGGAGGACTGTCTCCATGGTGGGACCCCATGCTGGTCCCTTTTCCCCCCCTTTCCCCTGTGCCATCCTGGGTAAGAGAAATCATGAATAAAGTTCAGTCTGCAATGAAGGGAGGGGTGGGGGGTGGTGTTTTAAGAACTGTTTGTACTTCTCATTATCCGACTCTGGTTTCTGTGTGTGTGTGTAGTGCAGTGTAATAAATGAGAGTTTTCTTGCTTTTCTTCTGTGTTGAGTCTGTTTTGCCCATGACACTAATTGTGGAATGATCTCTTCCTGTCCTTATCTCCATTCCAAAGCCTCTCAAGATATATTTTCTCTCCCCTGTGCAGCTGAAGAGAGGAGTGATAAAGTGACTTTAGTGGGAGTCTGGCCTCTAACCAGGGTCAAACCACCATAGTCTGAACTTAGAGTTTTGTGTTTCACACTATTTTTTTCAGCCTTTATGCAAAATATTAACTTTGTAAACATACTATAGGATTGATAGCATGAAACAGAAGTGAGAAAAATAATGTGGCTTCCCTGGATTGCCATGGGGAATGCTTTTTGAAAGAAGTTACAGAGAAAGGAAGACGAAGGGAGAAGGGAGAGCTATATGAGGCATACAGCCAAGTATATTAGAGTATGCTCCATTCTGACACTAGATAGTCTCAAGAGCGTAAAGATCCTACCAAAATATTTATCACCTCTGGTGATTCTAAGTAGAATTTGATACTCAAAAATACACTGAGACATCTAGTAACCTGCTGCACAAGAGTTTTGTTGAGTCCATGGTTGTAGTGAAGAGGACACGTTTCAGTAAAATAAAACAGAATCAGGCTTCTGAGAGGCAGTATCTTATTTAACTGTCTCGGAGTATGTAATGTCAGAGTGAAAGAATATGCTACCAGAACCCTCGAAATATTTGCTTGGATGCTTATGGTACTGGCAACTCATTTAGAATAAATTTTCCTGTTTTTGAGTCTCCTTATTTCCTTAGGTCACTTTTAGAAGAATGTTAAACTATAAATCTTCATAGAGCTACAATTTCTTCTGCCTCAATTTAGAAAAAGTAGCAAGAATTGTGAGAATAAGGGAAATGCAAATTGCATTTCCAATGTTGGAGGAAAAAAGTGGTGTCCTTAACCTAAGCTTATGTTAGTGAGGACTCAGGAGGCTCTGCTAATAATGCTGTGTTAATTTATTGTAAAAGCAGGATTGGAGATCATTAGGTTATATCCTTTTTGCCCTCTACATGCTACTTTCAGCATCGTAATTTAACTGGACATTTGCAATAATTAAAGTTTACTTGAAGTAAGTTTCTGGACTGGGACAGGATTCCAGTTGGTCTTCAATCTTGGAACAAATGTATTTCTCTTGTGTTGGTTCATTATTACAGGTTTAAACACTGAAGCCAAACACTGACTCAGTTCTGTGAATCTGATTCACAATTTGGGGGTTCACGTTAGTAAGGGAGCCTGTTGCCAAGCCAGCCTGCAGTGACTCGTAGAAGTATAAATCATCACACTTTTCACAGACACACTTGCGCACATCCAGCATGCCTCCGGGCTGGCTTGCAGCTCTAAGGTTGGGCTGCCTGCTGAGCCTGGGACCGGGCCGGGTCGGATAGACCTGACTCCCCAGCAGCCGGCACAGATGAGCTGAGCTGGCCGGGCTGTGCCCGCACCACCTGACATCCATCAGCTCTATAAAAGGGGCTGGGCGGGCAGGGACGGCTCCGGGTCAGTCTGAGCGCGGCCGGGCTTGGGGACGGTAAGTGCTCTGTGCGGCCGCCGTTGTGTATGTCCTGTGACAAGTCTTGCCGCTGGTTCCGTCCCAGCACTCGGTCCGTCTGTCTGCCCGTCCCGCCGGGAAGCGGAGCGGGGAGCAGCGGCCGCGGAGTGCTCAGGTGCCCGCTGGGGCCCAGGGGCTCAGCGTGCGCTTGTGCTGGGCCTGCTGCTTCGCAGAGTCCCGTCTGGAGCGCGTGGCTGCGCAGGTCTGTCCGGGTGGTAGTGTGCTGTGAAAGGGCGGAGTGCGTGTAAAGTGCGTGTAAGGCCACGTTTTTGCAGAAATGTTGACCTCCATAAGCGTACTTCTTCCTAATATCCACAACGGTTGAATCTAAGATTCCAATCTCTCGGCCAGTGCGTTAGGTCAAAACACATTTATCCTTCCTGAATGCATGTAAAAATTGTGTGGCTCGAAGTAGGTTTTAAAGTTTATTCAAGTGCTGCAACTAAAGCTTGACTTAAAGCAAAGGGTTCTTTGCATGGCGACGTTAATTAAAGAAGTTCGGGAACTTGGTTTGTGTCGCTTCAGCTCCGTGTACGGACCCGAACTCCTGTCCCGCTGCCCGGCTGCGCAGCATCTCGCTGTCGGTTACTTCTCGGGCAAGCGCTGATCTTGGACTCTGGAATTAGTTTGTTAACGCTTCTGTCTTCGTTACCAGGCCTGTTGTCCACCCTTATGTTCTGTTCAACCACTTCTAGTCAGAGTCTTTTTCCTTAGGGTTTTTTGTTTTTCGCGTTCACGGCACTTGCTCGGGGTGCAGGTGCCCAGCCGCCGGCAGCAGCAGCAGTGGGGCGGCTGCCGGGCCGGCACCGGCGAGGAAGTTGCGGCCGGGGATCCATCCGTCTTCACGGCCCCAGCGCAGGGTCCATCCGAGCCCCTCAGCACCGGGAGGGCGCCTCGGGGAAAGCCTGGGTAAGGAAGGGCAAAGCGCTGCCCGGCAGCCAGGCCTGAGGGAAACGCGGGGGCAAACAGCCCTGCGAGCCCCGAGGAGAGAGCGGCGGGAGGGGCTCCAGACACCCACGCTGTGAGTCGGGAAGCAGCCCATATGGGAGAAGCCTGTGAAGCAAGGACAGTGGTGAGATGTTTCAGGTTTTTGTCTGTGCTAACCCAACTCAACTGACAAATTTTCTATCAGTTGCTTATCTTGGCAGTGATGGTAACTGGTAAAGGATCTCCTTGTCTCTATCTTGACCCATGAGCCTTTTAATCTTATTTTTTTGCCCCTTGTCGTGCTGAAGATAGGCAGTCCATGACTAAACAGCTGGATGAGTATCTGGCAGCTGACAAAGGTTAACCCATCACAGTACTTGCTGCTGAAAATGGTCTTCCCTTCAAATGTCATCATAAAGCCACTTGTGTTGTAAAAAGAATGAAGAAACAATCTTTTTTTCAGAGGCAGAATTTCTCTTAGAGAAGTTTGTCAAGTTTACTATCCATTCAGATTCACTGAATTGAGAATTGACTACAGGACTGTAAGCAAAGCACTATATACTGATCAAAAATAGTATTATATTATTCTGAAGGGCAGACTCTAAAACTGATGCAGGGACCAGGGGAAGTGGTAATCTATGATGACTTAAAGAAAAAAACAAACAAACATGCAGAATGTAGCTTTGTAACAATCTTTGAGTACAAATTCCCATCTACCATCACCTGCAGATTCCTGTGTCACAAGGAGAGGGGGGAAACAATAAATAAGTTGGAGAAGACATTGATTATTTTGGTGTTTGTAAGAGGTGAAATATCCAGTAACTGAAAATACGTGTTTTTATAGGTGCATATTCTAGGATATTTCCCAAAAATGGCATTTGGAAACAAGTTATTGTATGCTCTGTAAATTCTGGCCTCTTTGTTCATTGAAATGTTATAAAGGAAATCTGAGACTACTTTTTTTCTGTCTATGAGGAAATAGACAACACAGGAAACATCACCTACCTAAAGTCATGTGAAGGCTCCTAAAAGCTATTACAGAAAACAGCTTTTTATGGGTTGAGATTCCTTATGACTTCAGTGCATCCAATGCCATGGCCTATAAAGCAGTTGTAATTAAGACACAGCTTTCAGGGCTCTCTGGATTGTGGGGAACATATAAAATCATTAGTGGCAGAGCTGTGTTTCAGCTGTTTAACTCCTTGGGTGCCTTTCTATATCTAGGTTGTGAAATCTGTTTTTAGGATGCAAAATATACTCCCCAGTTAAGCAGTGACACATCTTGAGTGTATCTGTTAGTGTGATACTAAATGTAATTGGTATACAGCTTAGAGCTTGCTCTAGTACTAATGAGAATACTGGAGAAGTGCTTAATTGGCTGCAGAAAGATTAAAATCTTGACCTGCTGGTAAGTTAATAATGCTTTGTGTGATCAGATAATGAAGTGAGTTGGAAGGGAAGAGTATGTTGAAGCTTAAGTCAAATACATGAGCTGCACTGACCATGCATGGCTCTACCTATCATAGTAAAGAAAAGACCTTGTGTTTTGTAGATGTAGGTTATGATACACCATCTGGATACAGGTGCATCATCTTTGGTTACTAGATGACATATTTTAGTTGGACAGCTGCAGCAGATAATGGAATGTGTCCAATGTATGCTGCCCCCTCCCCTCCCCCAGTTAGTTTGAAGCTAAAAATCTGGTCTGAAAACTAGTGGTATTCAGCAGAAAACAATTTACTTGTTGGAGACTTTTCAGTAGACAAAATATCAGGTCTTTGGAAGTGGGAACCTTACTGCAGATAAATGTTATAATCAAGGAACTTTGAAATACAGATGCTTTACCTTTTCTAGGGTTTGGGTTTAACATTGATGTTTCCAATGGAAAATACTTCCTTCTTGGATGGATACAGTGTGACATCTGGTGTTGGGGGATGGCTAGCAGTACAAGGCCATGATGCTGCAGAGTATCTCTGGCCTGAAGCAAAGATGTGAGTGAGCAGAACAGTATGTATGTTATCAGGTCCGTGTGACCTTGTGGCTGAACACTAGATGAAAACAGGAGGCTGAACATCTGTGCCTGGGCCCTCAGATAGGTTGTAACCAAGACATAACAGGAAGATAAAAGAGAAACTGGGTGCAAAGAGCAGAACAAGAATGCTATGTTTAGATAACGTAGACAAAACTAAATGTTAACCAATCATGAGCTCAGCTTTTGCACTATGTATTAGATAATTAACTTTACACCAATCAATGTAGACACATATAGCTTATTGCTTGCCTTAAGAGTATATATATGCTGCTGTTATATTCAATAAACAGATTCTGACTTGCATCAAGCCGGGTCTCCGTCTCTCCATCGCAGCAATCTGGCTTTTAAGTAAATGTTTTGGGTAAGAGTGTTTTCTTTTACTGCCTTCATTCTAAACTTGAGCTAGAACATTCAGATCAAGAACAGGATGTATTGGGGTTTTTTGGTTTACTTCTTTTGGTTTAATCTTGGGTTAGGGTCATTTAAGAAGAAAAATAGGGTAATAAGGATCAAAAGAATATGGGTTGTCAAAGTCTCGTAATGTATATACCTCTTACAGGCATGAGGTGCTGAAAGCTTCTCAGAAACATTTTTCTTTCATGTTCATCTACATTGCTGCTTCTGTATGAAATTCATTACCTGCCCCTTTAAAAGAAGAGCAATTAAAAAAGCAGTAAATCTGTGAGATTTCCTAGCTGGAATCCTTGTGAATTATCAGCAGTCTTGTGATCCAGTATTCCAAAATATACTTTGTATTCTTTGTAGGGGCTCACTGCCTTCTCCTTGATAAGTAGTAGAAAAAGCAGATTGCTCTGAAAATTTTTCAGAGGTCACAGGAAGGGTATTTGCAGAACTGTTTTTCTTACATTTGAAATACAGTCTTTTTATTTTCTTCAGCTTTTCCCTTGTTATAATAGGATAATTTGTGATATGCATCTGGTACTTTTTTTCTTGGAGTTATTATAATGCTTCTGTTTGTAACCTTCAATTTATGTACTATTGTGCCCTACTGAAGTGATTTCCTATTGTACGCATTCACCAGTTCAGATAGTTTTATTATCGTGCCCTTTTCAATTCACTAAGGACAACTTTACATTTTGACAGAAACATAGTTCTTCAAAACATAGATGACCTAAATCTTAAGGAGAAATGTAGTATCATTTCCCAGGAATATTTCTGTTTCATTCTGTGATCCTGTAAGATCATTCTTAAGTATCACAAATATAAAATTGTTTTGAAATGAATTTCCCATGAAAGTGACCTTTTGCCCAGAAGAGATTAAACATTTGCTTTGTATCTATCATCCCTTCTGCGTGAGAATTACACCACAGTGTACTAGGAAAATACATGGGGGCATATTATATTTACATTATCTGGGTTGGAAAAGAACACTAAAATATACTTTAAGTGTGTTACTTTTAGACAACACACATTTTTTAAGGAACACTTGGAAATCATTTGACTTACGAATATTCAAGATTGTCAAGACTTTCCAGTACCAGTGCAGACAACAAAATTAATAAATTTAATTTTGCCTCTCTGTTGATCATTATTATAAGTTTGCTGCTGTGATTATGGGATCTTATCTTTCCTGTGCATTTTTCTTTTGGTCCACAGGAGAGTCCTTTCTCAAATTAATCTGTGTTCAAGTGTGACCCAAACTTCTTTGGATGCCACTTGTAACCTGTTTGAAAATTGAGGATTTTTTTGGTTTGGCTTTTTTTTGTCCTCAGTTTTCTGTGATCACAGATCCTGCACTAACTTTTTTGCAGTACCATTTCAAACAAAGTCTCACTATGCCTGTGGCATAGGCTAGAAATTTAGGGTAGGCCTACTTTGCAGTTCTAGGCATCTAGACTTGGTTGTGCGTTTTTAGTATTATAGTGACTGCATAGGTTCAGAACACTGAATCCCTGAAACTTGGGTGAAAGAGGGAATGTTTGAAGTCTAGGGTGTAAAAGTGCTGAAGATCAGATCTCACATGAAGGTGCACACAAAACAGACTGCTGTTACTGCCTTTAGAGTAGTCTGAGCAGTCATCAGATCAGTTTGAGCTGGGAAGCCTCAGTCGCATGCTTTTTGTCTGGAGGTTGCTTATGAGATGATTAAGTAATTTGACCTATTTTGCAGGATAATTTTATGGATACACTGCAATACTTGCTGCTTTTAGGAATCTATTGGTTCTTGTACTCTAAAATAAAACATCTGTTCTGGGTTCCCTTTCCTTGCTCCCTACCTAATTTTTTCCCCTTCAGACTTGAGGGGATTTTTTTCATTTTTATTGCCTCTTCTTGGTGGAGTCTGACCCTGTGGTGATAAAAGCTAACTGATAGTGGAAATTATTTATATTTGTGAAGACTGAGAATTCTTGCATGCCTTCAGGTAGCTTGTGTAACATTCCCCTTTATGTAATGTTCCCATATATTTTGTTTCTTCCTACTTCTACCATCCTTGAACAGTTCTGTTCTGGTCATGTAGTGATCAGAGATGCACTGTGAGTGTTGCAGTGGGATATAGGAAGGTGTGAAAGAGCACAGTCACTAAGGAAACCTACAGACAAAGAGACTTATGTTGACCAAAAGTCTAGAGAGACCTTTGATCAGGTGTTCATTTAGCTGATAAGGCAACACCCTTAAACTGGTGGAGTGAGGAGGCTTAAAAGTTTAACAGGAGACTACTAGTAGTATGACTGTGGTCACAGTTGTATGAAATCAGTTGTCTTCAGTTAGCGAGCCATGAAGTGAAAACCTGTGTACTCAAGTACAAATTGACAAAAATGGAGAAAGGTAGCTTAAAAATACTTAGCCATAAATTAAGTGTTAAATCAATACCACAGAGGTCCTTGCATATTTTTCTTTGCAGGAAAAAAGTTACTGTGTCTTTCAGTTTTCCTTTTTTTGAACCTCTGCTTTCTTAGAAACTGAACGGAAGCTCACTTCTGGCCTGTGGTGGTCTGGAATAGTCTTGGATGAATGATAGCTTGGAAAACCTAAACTTATGGGGAAGTTTTGCTGTCCCTGCTCTTCTTTCACTGTTTCTGTTATGGTTTAGCCCCAACCAGCAATTGAGCACCATGCAGCTGTTCACTCACTCCACCCGAGAAGTTTTTCTCCCTTGAGAGAGGCTTGAAGAGTGAAAGTGAGAGAACTCATGGGTTGAGATAAAAACAATTTAATAAGATGCCAAAAATATAAAAGTTTTAATATATACATAAAACAAGTGATGAACGATGCAGTTTTCCTTCACCTGAAGTTGATGCTGCACAAGACCTCCTAGCTGCCTTGCAAGGCTACCCAAACTGCACAGCCTCTCAGGCTACATGATCAAGTGAAGTAAAACAAGGAATTCATTCACCTCTTGCCATTTGTAGGCAGGTGTTCAGCCATCACCTAAAACTGAGGCTGCACCAGGCCCCTCAGCCCACCCCCAGTTACAAATGAACATGATGTTTTATGATACGGAGGATCTCTTTGGTCAGTTTGGGTTAGCTGTCCTGCTTGTGTTCCCTCCTAGCTTCTTGGATGTTCACTGGTGCTGGTTAACAAGGCAGTATGAGGAGCTGAAAAGCCCCTGCCTGTTTGCCAACAGTAAAACATCAGTGTGTTATCAATGTGAATGTCATCCTAAATTCAAGACACAGTGCTATACCAGGTACCAGAAAGATTACATCTATCCCTGCCAAAGCCAGAATAGGGTTGCATAACCACTGTAACTGCATCACAGCTATATGTCTAAGTTTGCATTAAGTTTAATGTTTTTCAAATAAATTTCATAGAGATTTTTATATCTTAAATTTTCTCTTCAGGTATATTTTTCTCCTCTTTGAGCTGGAAAATAATGAAATCATATTCTGCTGTTAAGGTGAAAATGTAACAAATCTGAATCTCTTGCTGCTCACAGCACTCTACTTCCAGTCCTCTCAACACCTGGGAAAGCATTCAGAATGGATGGATTTCCTTTTAAGTATTTTAGTAATGAGCCATGTTGTCCCAGTGTGATTTTCTGTTTTTTTTAATACCCCCTTCCTTCCCATTCTCTCACTGATGTAAAGAAAGAAGTAAAGTCATTGTAATTACACTGTTGTTAAAACTGAAAAGCTGTCCTTTCAATGCATAATAGGACTTGATACAGATCCCCTAAGAAAATCTAAGATGAATGTTAAATTCTTCAGAATAAGTAGTTGCAGCAAGCCTCCTTGAAAACAATTTAATATGACAGAAAACACTTCAAAATTGCACCATATTTTTGTACTTCCAATATTGTGAACAATAGCTTGTCCCCTGATAGTCTGTCCTTCAGAGAAGTGAGTATCGCTGATTGTCTAAGTAACTTTAAACATCTTTGTAAAGGTGATGAATATTTTCTTCCTTTGGTTATATATACTGAAATTTCTGCTGCTCTGAGAAAGCAGAGGTCAGAGGTGAGGGTTTTTTCCAGTTCTTTCCATTCAGTACACAGACCATAAACTCATTCAGACTTCTTTTTTTTTTTAGCAAAATGTGTGGGGACCTAGGTGCCCAGCTGTGGGCTGTGCCCTACTCTTATAGTACAGGAGGGCAGTGGTGAGCACACCTGAGGGAAGTGCCCAGCTAGAGGAACTCCTCAGCTTAGGGGTAGAGCTGTGTGATGAGGGACGTAGGTTGTGGAGTATCAGGGAGTGTGAGGGAGAGACAGACTGATGGAGTATCCTCCACATTCCTTGGGACAGACCTGTTGAGCAGGCAGGATGCATGATATGGAGTATTCCTTGTATCTCTACAGCTGGTTGAACGCAGTAACTTAAGGGATAGGTAGGAACAGCAATGTTCAAGCCCAGCACTGCATGTTCATCTCCTCTGTGACTACCCCACCTTCCTGGGTGCCCTTGCATTAAAGGCTGTGCAAGTGCAATCAAGTAGTGAGGAGGATGATTGCCCATTTACATTAGAGATGTTGATGAGGTTATGTTGGCCTCTAACCTGCACCAAAACTGCTTCCATAAATAAAAGAACACAGGTCACTAGCATAGGAAATCCTCTTCTGAGGGGAACAGAAGGCCCAATGTGCAGATCAGATTCACTGCTTAGGAAGTCTGCTGCCTTCGTGGGGTTAAAGTTTTGAAGAGAGAACTTCCTAACTTGGTATTGCCTTTGGATTATTATGTTACTGTTGGTTTTTTTTCTCATCCTGTAGACAGCCACATAGTAAGTGAAGGAAAGGTTGTGGATGTTGTCTACCTGGGCTTTAGTAAAGCCTCTGACAGTATTACCTACAGCATTTTCCTGGAGAAAGTAGCTATTTATGACTTTAGGCATATACTTTACTGGTTAAAATGAACTTGTCTGGATGACCAGGCATGAAGAGTTTTGAATGGAGTTAAATCTGTTTGGCAGCTGGTCATGAGGGCTGTTATCAGTACTTCAGTTACTACTTTTGTGCCTTCATTGGCAACCTGGACAAGAAGATTGAATGCACCCTCAGTAAGTTTGCAGATAACACTAAGTTGTTTGGAATTCTGTTGTGTTGAATTGTTTGAGTGTAGGAAGGGTCTACAGTGGGATCTGGACTAACTGGATTGATGGGTTGGAGCCAACTGTGAGGCTCAACAAGATTGAGTGCTGGGTTGCAACAACCCTATGCAAGACTACAGGCTTGGAGAAGAGTGGCTGGAAAGCTGCCTGGCAGAGAAGGATCTGGGGGTGTTGACAGCCAGCTGAAAATGAGCCAGCAGTGTGCCCAGGTGGACAAGAAGGCCAACAGCATCCTTGCCTGTGTTGGAAGTAGTATGGCTTTTGGGAGTCTGGCTTATGGCCAGGGTCAAACCACCACGCTGGCCAAAGGCTTACCTGGGTTAGCAGTAAATTAACCAAAGTAATGATTATTTTTAATTATTTGCGTTGGAAACCATCTTTAAGCTCATTAAGTCCAAACATTAGTGTAGCACTGCCTAGTCAATCACTAAACCATGCTTGTAATCACCACATTTACATATTTTTTAATACCTCCAGGGATGGTGACTCCATCGCTTTCCTGGGCAGCCTGTTCCAGTGCTTGACAGCTGCTTTTATTGAGTAATTTTTTCCGAATACCCAATCTAAACCACTCCTGGTGCAACTTGAGGTCATCCTACCTGTAACATATTCATTAAGTGTTCTGTTATGGAGAAATGAGGGACCTCTTGTAGAAAAAGCCCTTGGTATGGAACCCTTTGGAAGCTCCAGAGAAGAGCCTTCTGGATTTTTTTTTTAATGCTGTTTGAATTCTGGAGTGTTGAAACATGTGTTCTCAATATTCATGTATGAAATGATGAAAAGTTACTCTAAGAACTCCTTTGCAAAGCTGCTTTATTCCTGCCATTAACTTCTAAGTTTCATTAGCCATGTGGTCAAAACAGTGAGGAGGAAAAATATGTTAAGAATAAAGTTTGTTGCTTGAGGTTGAAATAATAATTTTTGAATGAGTTTGTCTTATTAAGTGTAGTGGTGACACTGAACTTAAGGAGACTGGCTAGTGGAATATGCTATGGGAAGGTAGTGACAACAGCTGAAGCAGAAGGAAAGACATGAAAATCTAAAGTACTGAAAAAATAATCTTGGTGATAAGACTGTTAATTTCTCATTTTAGAATGTTGTGAAAAACTGGTGCTTGCTCAGCTTGATTGTGTAGACTTAGTAATACCTTTCATGTGACACTTTAAACAAGGATAGAATTTGAGTGATAGTTCTGAAAAATGCTGCTTACAATTTGACATTAAAAAAATCAGTGAAGCTGTAGAACATGTTAGGAAACATTGAGCAAATACAAAATGGATCCTACTGCTCAGTAGTTCTGCTAGTGATTGCTAATGTTATCCTTGTATTTATCTTTGTGGGAGGAAAAAGTGTTTGAGACAAGCACCAATGTATGAATGGTTCATATGTAAACACTAGTATTTTGTGTGCTGTAGATTAGACATTTTCTTACTGATATGCTAAATATACCCATCACCTTTTGATAGTTTTAAATACATATTTTAATCTGAAAATGTCTACTAGAAATAAGCAGAATTTAATGAAATTTTGAGAAATTATATGTATGAAATGTGATTTCCTCCTATTTGCTTTTCTTGGTCTTAGACCTGTTCTGTTCTCAAAGATAGCTTGTGGTGATCACTCTGCTGGTACATCCACTAGGTCAGAGACATTGTGAGAAGTTGTACTGATCACCTAAATGTGAGACTATTGATCTGTCAATTTAGGTTGTTTCTCAAGAAGAATTCCTCATTGGAAGGAGTTGAATATAAGAGATAGGGAAATTAAGTTTGTGTATTAATGTGTGAGTAATGCTGGCTTGCATTTGCTTATTAAACTTATGCAAAACATGCAGATTTTAAGTAAAATTCTATATAGACTAAAGGTGATGAGTGCCATTGTAGCCATGTATTTGAAGTGTGAGATGCAGTGATTGAGTATAGTTTGGTGCATCCATGCTATTCCATGAAGGTACATACATTGCGAGGAAACTCACAGCAATGCAGTTACACTTACTCAGAGGAAGCAATTCATGTTTTCTGAATGCTTTTCATTTGGCAACATATCCATGGAGCTGTGTAACAGAACTCAGAACTGTACAGCATCAGAAATGAATGCTATACCAAGAGTTCATGTTGTTTACTAGAAGTGAAACAGAATTGTTTTCCTCTAAGGTGGCCCCTGCTTTTGTGATTTTTAAGTGGGATTCTTCACGTGATTGCTGCAGTGAAACTTAAAACCAGATAAAATTAATTAGCTATATGGACAGATAGGACTTCTGAGAAAACCCTGGTGTTCTGGCCTGATGAAATGACTGTGGAAACAAGGTGATAGAAATGGAACTAAGTGACATCTGTTTTTATCATCAGGTGTGTAAGATTCTGCAGCTGCTAGCCTGATTTGCTGAGGGAGGTTTTAAAAAGCAAAAATCCTAGCTCTTATGTTTAACTTTTTTTTTCTGGTCAAAGCCTCAGTAATATCACATCTCTGATAGTTTTTTTTAAATGTTATACTGTGTAGTTGGCTAAGTGGGGGTGTTGAGAAGAGCTCTGTACCTTTCTCCTAAATTAGCTGAATCCCCTGACCATCTTTGCCCTTCTCTGGATTCTTTTCAATTAGTCAACATTCCCTTTATACCTTGGGCAGAGAGCTGAACACTTTTTATACATACAAGTTCATAAGTGCTCAAAGAGATTTGTGTCTGCCCTTTACATGGTTGGTGTTCACTGCTGGTAGGACTAGTTTGAGTTGCATTTGTCTGTCAACCTGTCTGTTTCTGCAGAGCTGCTGGGTACCTGGTTGATACTGACACACAGGGATAGTCTGTGCCTGGACAGGGTACTCTCCGTTTATTCATGAAGTTCTTGTTCACCCATTTTACCAGTCTGGGCTTTATGTAAACTGCAGCTTTGCCCTCCAGCCTATGAATAGCTCTCACTGTTTTATCATCTGCAAATTAGATGAGTGCAATGGGGCAATTCATTCTGTCATCTGTGTTGTAGATGGTGTTGAAGAGCACTGATTCCTTGTTGGGGCAAGCATTGAAGCTTGCAAAACACCTCTCATAGCTGACTGCTAGACAGACATTGAAATGTTGACTATGACTCTTTGAACCTGATGATCTGAGTTTTCCTCCCCATCATGTAGTTGCCTCTCCAATCTGTATCTCCTCAGTTGGGCTACAAGGACACTGTAAGAGAATTTATAAGTTTTTTAAAGTCTATGTACAGAGTACAAAGTAAGTAGCTGTTTTTCCCCTTAGTCATCTTGTAACAGAAAGCCACAAAGATGGTCAGATACAGGACTTGTTCCTGTGTCGCGGTGAGCCAGAATCAGAGACATTTACTCATAGAGTTATCGTATCTGTTCCGATTTATTGTGAGTTAGTTGTTCATATATATAGGTTTACTCTTAAGTGTGACTTTACATGATTGGTTAAGGCATATATTTGTACAATTCTAATTGGAGAATTCCAGTGCTATCAGTGAAGTTGATAGATATGCGCAGCCGTGTATCCTGGCTCCATCCTTATCAGGTCTGGTCTCTTTGATTCTTCTTGTGTCTCCTCTTGATATCTTAACGAGCACCCTTAACAAGCTTAGGCTTCCCCAGTCTTACTTATCAGATTGTCCTCCGATGTGCTAATGTTCATGCCCGGGTTATACAGTTCTAGTATTTTTTTATGTCCATTGTCTGACAAGAAACTCTCTACATTCCTGGTCAATCTGTGCTGGCTGCTTCCATGTCTTTCATGTACCCAGAAATAGCTTTGAAACTCGTGACCTTGAGGATGTAGGTGTAGCTAATTGACTATGGTTTCCTGTATTGTTCTCCATGCCCTTCTTGGATGTCAGATTAATCGTTTTCTAGTTGCTTTTTGTAGTTCTGAGAGCTGCTCCTGTTGAGTGACAACACAGTCTTCACAAAATGGTGGAACAACCTCATGCTGACTTTAGCCAGGTTACTCTATTGTTTGGTTAGCTGCTTTGCACCTGTACATATTGACCTTATGTGGATAGTCCCTGAATCATTTTTTTTCTTCTAATCACACACTTCCTCCTCAAACTCTATCAAGAGCACAGACTTAGGAAACTGGGTAGCACAGCTTACCCCTGAAGACATCCCGGTAAAGGAGAGTCCAAGTGCGTTAGTCTTCATTTCTAGATTGCCCACCCCAGTGAATACTTGTGGAAGGATTTCTAACTGTTAACAGACATGTGAGCAATCCAGCCTTTGCTGAGATGGTGAAATAGATGTTAGGGTCATAAACAGGTTTTTGTTTATCAAGTGGCAGTCAGCAAGGAGAAAGAAGAATGTGGAAGCAGATAACAAGCACCAGTCAGAAAGCAGATCTTGCTGCAATGCTTAACCTATGAGAAGAGACTGTTAGGAGGTGTGCTTTACATGGTATAACAAAAGAACATATAAATATCGGGCTTGAAGTGAAATAAAGCTGGCATCAACTGATCACACTGATCTGAAGTGATGACCCGTTATTCCTCTGCAACAAATACTGAGTCAAAGCTTTTCTTTGCTTTTGTTTGTAGCAATGCACATGGGAATCTTCCCATTGCCACTTGCTTATCCTTCCAGTTCTAACTTGAGTGAAGCATTGGACTTTCAAGTGTTCCTAGAGCTGCTCTTTGTAGTGTATACATCACTTTCAGCCTGTATTAATGTATTTGAACTTAGTAGGGGTTCTTTACCCATCCTGGACACTTTCTGCTGTGTCTGTTCAATTTCTTACTCTCAGATGACTAGAACCATGTTCATTGATAATCTCTGTGCTTTAAGGAGGTTACACTTGAAGATCAATCTGACCTCATGAGCTCCTCTGTTCTCTGTGCAACCTTATATCAAATCATGCCAGCACTTCCCTAAATAGACTGAAATGTTCTTCTGAAATTTGGGGTCTTTCTCCTGCAACTTGCTTTCCTGTCTTTCCTCAGTATCTTTAATACTTCCATCTGCAGGTTATCGCAGCATAGATTATCAGTGACTATCACATCCCAAACCATTTTTTGTATGTAGTAGAGCACCTTCATAGTTTAAAGTACTATCTTGATTAAAACGAAACACCAAAACAAAAACCAAATGCACTTTTAAAATATTCTGGATTTCTTGTTCTGTGCAGGTTTCTCAGGGGATATCTGAGTGGTTAAAGTGACTCAAACATCTTCCAAATGTCTGAATAATGTTTTGCCTCTGCTTTTTGGGTAGCTGCCACAGCTGTTGATTAATGACATCCCCTTTTTGACTGCTCACTAATCCAGTTTCAGACTATCATTCCATAGGAGAGCTCCATGTATTAGTTTTGTTTCTTTGTGCAGTGCAGTCATTCTTCTTTTCCCTAAAAATTTTCTCTATCCATCTCATAACTTTCCCATGTTGCCTTATCTGATGAAAATGGGAGAACAAATACCATGTCTGTTCCTTGCCAGGAGTCTGATCTTTGAAGGTCATTGTGTGTTTACAAAAGGCCAAGCACTTTTCCAGCTGCAAAACTGTGTTGAGTAACAGAATGTACCTGTTCCAGTCTGATTTTATTTTGACTCTCCATTAGGCACCTGTCCCATGAGAGGACTCCAGCTGAGTCCTCAGAGCCACATATTCACTCTTGATCTCAGCCTCCCCAATCAGTATTGTTCATGCCTATGTGGTTGTGACAATGGGCAACAAGGAGTGGTGATTCAAGAACTAGGTGAGTTCCAGCTGTCTCTGCAAGGCTGAGGAACCAGGCCCTGGAAAAAACACAAAACCTCCCTGAAACAACAAGTTTGGTAAAATGGGCTTGTGTGTGAGGCTACACCTCTTTGTGCATACTGACCAATACTTGCAGCCATATTTTAAAATGTCTGCATTCTGATCAGCTGAATGAATTACTTCACTGATTTTAGTGAAAATACACACTTACAAAATTTAATTTCTCCCTTCTGCAAATAATAACTCTTTCCTCCAGCATTCCCCTTAAGGAAGTGAATGGCCCCTTTGCACTACAGAGACTTCTCTGGTTGGAAATAATTTTATGAAAGCTGCTTCTGAGGACAGACAGGTTGCTTCTTAACATTTCACACTGTTTATATGACAGTCTTGCAGACAAAATGACATCTTTGGCATTTCAAAGATTGTTACTTTAAGTGTCTTAAAACTTAATGTCTGTTCTTCCTTGGAACCTTTTACCTTACAGCAGCTTGTGTAACAGTACAAAATGCTTAGCTTATTTCCTGAGACTTCAGTAAATGTGCAGCTTGGCCTAGAAGCTCAGATTGTAAGGTAACTGAGTTTCAGGCCAGATGAATGTGAATTCAGGACCAGATTTTGCTATTCATATGGGCCCACACTTCTGTTTGATGTTGGTGAAGGCTTAGGGAGACAAAGGACTAAAATTTTAGTCCTGGTGCTGCTTAGCCATCTACATTTGAGTATTTTCCTTTAAATAAGAGGCCTTTCATTCTGTTTAGGTAGCAGAATAACTGGACTGAACTTCTCTACCTATGGAGCTTTGAATTCTTTGCATTTAGGGAAGTGTCTGGGGTTTTAGCAGCTGAAGGTAAGACTTGGTTTCCTGTAATTAGGAATCAACTTCAGAGTTTTGCTCTTGATCCTAAGTGGCTGGCTTAAAGTGAAAAAAGGAAAAAAATTCTTTAAAACTAGGTTTTTAATAGGCAGGAGTAGAATATTGAAGTATTCTGTCCTTATTCTGCAGTCACTGAATCTTGCTCAGGCTTTTGTGAACTGACTTAGAAAAAGAAGTACTTCTGGATTTTTTTTTTTTAAATCAGAAAATAAGGAATCAAATGGAGTTCTTGAAGTAATTTAGCCTTTTTTTTATTGGTGAAAATGGGGAATACTTAAGTATGCTCTGAAATTCCTGTGTCTGGGATTTGTCTCACTGTCTAAGTGCCTTTCTTAACCATCTGCACAGAACTGTTCTGGTGGTCTCCAAACACCAATTTCTATTCTAGCTATACAGCATTCTGACTAGAAGCCTTAAAAGAAAACTGCTGTTGTAACAACTTCTTTTCTTGTTCTTACTCTCAGCTACCTCTGTGAGCTGAACCAGCTACCCTGTAGAGAAGCCAGATCATCTCTGCAATCGTGCTACGAGAACAAGCTAGGCTCCCCTATTGTTCACTTAGAAATATTGTGAGAGAGAATTATCTATAAAAAGAAACATGAAATTCACAGATTTATAAATGGGAGATGAGTTCCAGGACTGATGTATGTGGAAAGGTAGCTGTCATGTGAGTCCTGTTAGCTGTAGGCATTGAGGGATGAGCTTACTGCTCAGGAGATTGATTGTTTGGGTAGACAGAATAAATTCCTGGCAGTCATCAGCATTCTCTTACAGTGTGCGATGTCTGTGTTTTCTTTTTAATACTGGGTGATTAAGGATGCCAGGCTAGCAAGTTGCTTACTTAGTATTTATAGTGTTTTATGTTCCACTTTATTTTGCTTTTCCCAGAAATAAGGCAAGGCTGATCCTATTGTTTTGAGTGTTTTCTGTTCCAAGCTCTGTCTTAGGAGCTGTAGTTAATCCTTTCAGTCATAGAAGTAAGATCTAAAAGACCTGACACCCATTGGAGTGAAGATAATTGGTCTTTAGTGAATGTGTGTCAAGCTGGTATGTCTAAAAGCTGCATTTTATTTTATAGGCTAGGTAGTTTGTAGAACTTATTCTTTGTCTTAAGAAACTACAGATTACTTCATATAGAATTCTACTGTTCAGCTTTTCAGGATAACACCTGAGTTTTTCTTGTTTGTGAAGCTTTCATATTATTATTACAAAATTATAACTTGATTGGGTATTGTCTACAGAAATCACTGTCAGGAAGTCCATATGTATAGCTAGTGACACTATTTCTCAAGGTAGTCACAGAATCACGGAATATTCGAAGCTGGAAGAGACCTCAAAAGATCACTCAGTCCAATCCCCCTGCCTGAGCAGGATCATCTAGAGTAGATCACATAGGAACGTGTCCAGATTGGTCTTGAATGTCTCCAAAGAAGGAGACTCCACATGCTATGTGTTAGTTCTGACAGCAAAATATTTTTTAAAAGTCTGATTTTTTCTTTTTTTAAAGTAACCATTATGTTGTAAGTTGGAAGGAAGTAGGTTTTTTTCTAAGCACTATTGTTATTTCACCCTCTTTGCTGTCATAGCAAACTGTCCTTATGCCCTGTAGGGAGGGGTGAGCAAGTGGCTGTGTCGCACTCAACTGGCTAAACCATAACAATTGTATATGAACATGTAAGTTCAATAATATTGCTTATACGAGGTAGATCTTAAGAAATAGGTTGTTGTAGCTTAGCTCTAGTTAGGACTTAAAGCACCATGTAGGTGCTCACTCACACCTGCCCACTGCTTGCCCCCCCGCCCCCCAGTGGGATGGGGAGGAAATTGGAAAAAACTACCTTGTGGGTTGAAGTAAAGACAGTTTAGTAAAAATGGAAATAAAATAGTAACAAGAGAAGAATATTAATGCAGCTGATGCACAAAGGTAATTGTTTACTGCATGTGAAAGGAAAATGGAACAATTTGATGCTGTCTGGGTTTTTAGCAGCGAATCTACCTTCCAGCTAGCTTCCTCAGTTATATCTGGAGTGTGACATTGTATGTCAGGGAATATACCCCTGGCCAGCCAGGGTCAGCTGTCCTGGCTGTGCTCTTTCAGCTTTTTGTGTACCTGGTAGAGTGTGGAAAGCTGAGAAGTCCTTGACTTAGGTGTGGTGTCTACACCAGTGACAATTAAGAACATCAGTGTTGTATCAACACTGTTCTCATACTAAATCCAAAACACAGTATATGCTACTAGAAAGAAAATTAACTCCCATCTCAGCCAAAACTAGGACAGTATCCACACTGTATTCCATGCCATGTACATACTGCTCAGGTACTACCCAATACATTCCAATTAATCACCATAATTTTTCCTGTCTTTATGTGCACACAGATATAGTTACTGTAGTCTATGGGGTACCCTTCTAAAATGCCTGAGATTCACCTCATGACTTTTGAGCTCCATCTGTTGTAAGGGCTCCTAGTGAAATGGAGATGGTGTGTGCTGTTGAATTGTTACGCGCTGCATCTGGAGGTTGTAGCTGATGTATCTGGCATGGTCAATGCTTGTGGTCTGTAGCCTGGAGATGTCAGTCATGAGGAACTCAATGCTGAAGCAGAGAGATTTTTGCACTGGCCATATGGGACTGCTAAAGAGTGAGCAAGTCCTATTGATGATTTCCTGACTCTACTTCATGAAGTTGCTTGAGGAGTGGAAATGGGGGTGTGTGTCTTAGTTGTTATGGTATTGCTGCTGGTGCACTGTCATAGCAACTGGCACCTGTTTTTCTTAAACTCTGAAGAGACCCACAACAGAAGTGTCCTTTGAGAGATAGGTCAGGGTAGATTGAAGTTAAGTTCCCTCTGACTCCAAGCAGCTGTTCTAGAAGCCACCAGTACCCTTTTGGGTCTTTGAAATACTCTCTCCAGAGGTAGTCTATACCCAGGATGCCCTGAATTCCTGGGCCAGTCACAATGGGATGCTTTTTTTGTTCCAGGTAGACTCACTTTGGCCTCCAGTACAGTTGGCTTTTGGGATCCCCCTAACTCCAGAAGTACAGATGGGTTTTGTCCCTTTAATGCCATCAAGTTAAAGAGTACACTGTGCACCAATGTCTTCTAGAACTTTATACTCCTGGGTGTCTGACATGCTAGGCCATCAGATTCACAGAGTCCGATAAACTCAGTTGTCTTCTTTTTTTTTTCCTCCATCAGATTGGAGGCAGGGCTTCTCCTCTAATCCTGGTAGTCTTACTAATTACCAAGAATCAGGTTTGGTGCATGTGGGTTTGAATCTCATCCTTGTTATTGCAAATACAAGTTGGAAGCTACTTCCATAAAATCAGTAGTAAGATCACTCCTCTTACCCTGTCTGGGGAACTGCGCTTTAGAGACTGAGGCAGTTGGATTCCTCAGGTACCACTCTCCATGGTGGTCTACTTACCTGAATGACATACAGCATCTTCATTGAAAGTGATATCTTTCCCTCATGTCTGAAAAGTTACCTCCAGAAGCTGAGGGCTTGTGTCCCTTTTCCAATTGCATTGTTAATGATCCCTTTCCTGGACAGGGATCACAGCCACTTATCTTCCCTACCCTTCTAATTCCAGGCTACTGGCCCTGTTATCCCAGCATCAGAGCAGCCAGCTGACAAGTTGCTCTCCTAATTGATGAAATTTTTGTGTATCTCAGTTTACTTGGGATAAGGGATCTCCTTATTCTCTCTGGTTACATCTCTTCTTCCTGTTCTATTGATGGCCGTGTTTTTTTCATCCTTTACTAAACAATATGATATTTGTGTCCATTATGAGTTGAGTTGACTGATACTGGTATGGGTTGGGTCTCTGGCTCATCTGAAGCACTTATCACTGGTGTTGGAGCAGCAACAGAGCCTGTTTGGGTTGATTTACAGAAGCCATTTTTAAATAGCTGTTTAAACAAGACCTGAATCATGTTTAGGACACCTAGCAATAAAAACATGCTGCTGTGAACCTACCAATAATATTTAATGTTCTCAAGAGCTATTGTAATTAGCCTGAAAAAGGGGAAGGTAAAGTAAGGTCTCTTCCACATATTGGTTTGTGAGGAGAAAATATACTTGTTTCTAGCTCCTGATGTACGGACATGGTGCTACTTGTTCTGGTGCTGCTGAATACAGATTCATCCACCAAATACAGACATCAAAGTGTTCTGACAATTATTTTATGGTACCATAAGCCTGTCATACGCAAACAGCAGAGGGATAAACTTAGTCCAGCATCTGGTGGTGAGAAGACATACACAAACACTGATAACAAGCATATATTGGCAAGATGTTAACATGACTCTGGGAACAATTCAATGTAACATTGTGACCAGTGACAAATAAACTTATACAATGAATGTTTATAAAAACTTTGTTGTAACCTGCTCTGGTCAGGTTTATCTCAACCTTTTGTGCCAAAAAGGATTGTTGGTGGTATAACCCCAGTTGATAACTAAGCATGACACAAGCATTTGTTCACTGTTTGAGTTGGAGAAGAATGGAAAAAAAAACCAAATAGTGAGTCAGCATAACCTCAAACACAACTATAGGCCTTACAAAATGGATTGAGACCAGCTCTGAGAAGGACTTGGAGGTGTTGAAACATGAGAAGCAAAAGATGAACCAGAAACACGTTTACAGACCAGAAAGCTTGGCCAACCACATCCTGATATGTATCAAAAAGAACCATGACCAATAGGTCAAATGAGATGATTCTGCTTCTACACTCTGAGTTTGTGACCCTACCTGGAGTGCTGCATCCAGCTCTGGGGCCAGCAATGTGAGAAGGACAGAGCTGTTAGAACAATTCCAGAGGAGGGCCACAAAGATGATCAGAGAGCTGGAGCACCTCTTCTACGAGGACAGGCTGAGAGAGTTGGGTTTTTTCAACCTGGAGAAAAGGCTTCAGGCTGACCTTATTGCAGCCTTCCAGTACCTAAAGGGGGCCTGCAGTGAAAGATGGAGAGGTGCTGTTTATCAGGGAGGTCAGTGATAGGACAAGGAGTAAGGGGGAAAAAATTATCATTCTGAGGGGTTGGAAGCATTTGACTGTGTTGCACAGAGAAGCTCTGTCTGCCCCCTCCCCGGCAGTGTCCAAGGTCAGGTTGGATGGGGCTTTGGGCAGCCTGGTCTAGTGGAGGGTGTTCCTGTCCATGGCAGGGGGGTTGGAGCTAGGTGATCTTCAAGGTCCTTTCCAATCCAAACTTTTATATGATAACACACACAACAATAACAGCTATTTTTATCTTAATCAACTGTGGTGCGCAAATGTGATTGCTTATGGCATCCAAAAGGAAGGTAAAATAACATGATGGCCAGCCTGTGCACAAGCAGTAGTAGCGATCCCCCCTCCTGGCTAGTTTTCCCAGTTGTAGCTGGAGCATGAAGTATTCTGGGCAGAATCCTGGATCCACCAAAGTCATTAGCTAATCTAATACATATGCCGATGGGGTACTAAGTTTTTACCATTTGGGTTAAACACACTATGAGATCTGAGAATTCAGCATTTTCTTACAGGATCTATTCTTTGATTTTAAGTTTAGAGTGGTGAGTTTAAGATGGCTTGAAGGCCAAATGTGGTTTTTGGTTTTGGGTTTGGTTTAAGAATGTTACAGACCTAATGGAGTATCTCTTCTGTCTATTTTAATCTTTGTTTTAATTTTTGAAAAAAGGCATCAGTTTTTTAAATACAGGCTTCAGTTGGCTTATCCTGCATTGTGGGTTTTTTGTGGTTAGGGTTTTTTTGAGTTGAATGAGACCTAGTATAAGTAGTGGGGATCCAACAATCAAGAGTGGCAGCAGGACAGTGAAGTAGGAAGGAGAGAACTGTCCTGTTTTCTGGCAAGTGTTTTCTAGGTTGTATGCCGTGTGGAAAGCATTACAGTCATCATATTACAGACTAAAAGCTTCTATTGGAACTTGGTTTTTTTTCTATTGAAAACTGTGGTTATGCCAGGGAGGTGATGTGACTTAATAAAGAGCTAAGTTGTCAGACATGCTATAGCTGGAGACAGGATGGCTGAATGGAATGACCAGCGGGGAAGCAGACAAAGAGAAGAAACTATTAGATGCCACTATGCCAGTTGTGGTGGATACAGGGAAAAACCTCAGTTAGTTCTACTGGGAGGTCTCTACATTTTAGTCGAAGAAAAATTCTTCAGCTTGAATGCTAGAAAAAGTGTTTATTCAGGAGTTATTATAGGAAGTTAATATAATTTATCTGATGCAAATGTTTTTTTAATGCTTTAAACAGATAAATAAGCCTAGGAATTTTAAATTTCTAGTTAATGTAACTACATTTTGTAGTAGTTTTAATTATAGTGATATCTGAATTATAGATTGTTATGGAAATTACATAAACATCAATATGAGACTTTAATTATGAAGGCAAAGTCCAAAATATGTCTCGACAGGGTGGGTATTGTTCATGTATATTATAAGAGATGATAAATATTTTTCTTCTGATGGAGAAAAATAAACCATGATTATGTCCAAAATGGCATCTAAGAATTTGTCTTCCTTGACCTGCTCAATCATCTTTTTTTTGTTTGACTCTACTCAGAGGCTTCTATGAAGAAGGCTTTAATTCTTACATTATCACTTGGGTTTCTGTGTTTTGGGTTTTGTTTGTTTGTGTTTAAGTAACAGAAGAACTGGACAATCACTGAGGAAACTGTTTTGAAATTGAAATTGCTAATGAGTAACTCCCATAGGAACATGAGCAGGAGCACCTGTGAGACTAAATGAGCATGAGAGCTTGGATGCAGAGAGAAGAAAAAAGTTTCCTTGTTCTTGCAACATAATGGAGCAAAATACATTTGCTTAAATGGAGTCCAATTGTATTGTAATCTTGGCTTCATATACAGATAATAAAATGGCAGTCCTTAGTTCAATTTGCAAGGTACTCAAGGCCGGAGAAATAATTGTGTGCACAAAAATAGAGCTGGGCAATGAAAATAGACCTACTACTCTGGATATGAAATCTCATATGAAATGGATTATGTATTTCTAAGGCAGTAGACAGACAAAAACTAATAGTGTTTATCTGACAGAGTCCATGTGGGGGTAAAACACCATTAAAATCCCTCTTGAAACAACACTTCTGAATTTTATTTGGGTTTTTTGGTGTTAGATCCCTAAAGCAAGTGTGGTTACAGACATCTCTCTAGCATGAGATAGCTTTGTAATTGTAATTCCTGGTTTTTAACTTACAAGACTTGTTTTATCTTTGAAAGAATCTGCTGCCAGCCTATAGTATCCAGCTGCCTTTTGAGTTGCAGGATAAACCAGCATTCAAAAGCAACCTGTAGATTGTTCTCATGAGGAAAGAGTGTATTTAATTAAATTCATAAGTTATCATTCCTGTATATGTTTTATAAAAGTGCAGCAAAATTTCTTAATAGTATTTGCATTGCTTTCAAAGAACCAATGTTGCTCTTAATCCGCAGATTAGAAAGTCTTCTTCAGTGTGGTGGTGTTGAAAGTTCTCAGAATTGCTATGAAAGTAGTCCATTTTGTGGCTTCTGAAGAACTCAAAATTCAGAACTCAATATTCCTGTTCGGGAGCTCCTGTGAATTTCTGTTAAGCCCTAGGGATTGATCCAGCCATTGAGTATGCCTTCAGTCTCCCTGAGAAGGACTGGGAATTTTAAAAACAACGTATGGACTTTAAGTTGCAGAATAGCTTTAGAATAGATTTAATATTGAACAACATTGTTTAATTGTAAATCTAATGAGACTATTGGTGTTAAGAATCTGAGTTATGAATGTAGGGAAGAAGGAAAGAGAAGGAAATGTAAACCAATTTCTTGTCAATTCTAGAAAAAGTACAGTTGAATCAACTTGATTTCTAGAAGGGTAAAAGCTTGTAGTAGATAATGAGTACAGGCTAATCACAAAAAAGCAAATGAACAAGTGGAGGAATGCTGTATCTTAATGAGTTCAAGCATAGCGCCCTTACTCTGCTGCTTCTAGGACTCTCAAGGTGGTACTGACTAGGCCTGGCTGTTGGCATTACAGGAGCAGGGAGAGGATTTAGAATCATAGAATTTTTAAGGCTGGAAATGACCCCTAAGATCATCCAGTCCAACCATTAACCTACCGCCACCAAGTCTACCCTTAGACCATGTTCTCAAGTACTGCATCTACCCGTCTTTTAAACACCTCAAGAGATGGGGACTCAACCACCTCCCTGGGTAGACTGTTCCAGTGCTTGATGACTCTCTCAGTAAAGTTCTTCCTAATATCTAACCTAAATTTTCCCTGGTGCAACTTGAGGCCATTACCTTGAGTTCTGTCGCCTGTAACTGGGGAGAAGAGACCAACCCCCACCTCACTGCAACCTCCTTTCAGGTAGTTGTAGAGAGCAGTAAGGTCTCCTCTCAGTCTCCTCTTTTCCAAATTAAACAACCCCAGCTCCCTCAGCCACTTCTCGTAGGGCCTGTTCT